>VWZN01002258.1:1126911-1256822 GCA_013396955.1 Regulus satrapa
GCTGCCCATGGGTGCTGTGGCGGCCCCGAACGCCGATCCGTCCCCCGCCAACTACGATCCCGAGCCTGGCGCCGCGGCCGCGCCCGACAGCCCTCGCCCGCCTTCCAGCCTTTGCAGCAGCCCCGGCTCGCTGCTGCCCGACAGCCTCCAAGCCTTCCCCGGGCTCGACTCGCCCAGCATCCAGTGCGACAGCCTGGAGTGTCCGCCCTGCTCGTGCTGCTGCCGCCGGCGGAGCCCGGGCTCGGCCGCGGCCAGCGAGGACAGCCTGCAGGCCCCTCTCGCCCGGGGCTCCGGCACTCGGTGCTTCGGCGCGCACCGCGCCTCCAGCGACCTCTCCGACAGCCTCGAGTCCTTCATCCAGCACGACAGCCTCCAGTCGCTCTCCAGCCTGGGTGTGAGCTCCTCCAGTATCAGCGGAGATAGCCTGGAATCCCTTTCCAGCCTGAGCCTGGGGGCCACCAGCGAGCACAGCGATCTCGAGTTCCCCGGCCAGTGAGTCTGCCTTCGGTTTTCCCGCCTCACAGCGCCTTACTGCTGCCTCTCTGCCAGCTGTCCTGAGAACCGCCAGCCTTCTGCCCTTCTTTCCAAGCTGACGTTGTTCCAGGTGATCCTTGCTGCATCCAGTGCAATAACCTCAGACCTTACTGTGGCTGCCATTCCCAAATTAAGTGCTTCAGAGGGGCAGTGCTCATTTTTACCTGCAGTGTTAAGGCTGGTTTTTTTGTGGCCAGTTAAAAATGGAAGTGCGTGGTCCTCAGAGGAATCCCAGCTACCTCTCAGATCTCTATGAGAACATGTTAAGGGCTGAAGGAACAGTGGGACGAGGGCAGCAGCAGCCCCCAGCAGTCTGTACAAGTAGCAGCAAAACTTTTTGGAGCAATACCCCAGCCAAGACGAGCCCGCAGCCAAATAATCATCCGGGCAGCACCTCCTCCAGCTGTGACCCAGCCCTGCGGCCCATCATCCGCCGCAGAGCGAGGTCCCTGCCCACATCACCCGAGAGGAGGAAAAGAGCAGCAGTGCAGTGTCAGGAGCCCGGCTGCCAGAGCCGCATGAACCGGGTCAGGTTCGCTGATGCTTTAGGCTTGGAGCTCACTGAAGTGAAAGTCTTCCAGACTGGCGAGGATCCGTCCATCCCTTTGCATGTCCTTTCCAGGCTCTCCATAAACTCAGACCTCTGGTACAGCAGCTTGAATTTGGAGTTTACTATGCAGTGCTTGGTCCCTGACTTTCAGCAGCCTGCAGACTGTCCGGATTTCTCTTCCCGGCTCCAGGAGCAGCAGGTGTGTCTGGAACGGGTGACCAGCTCAAATCTGGGGCTCAGCGGCACCATCCAGGTTCGGAACGTTGCTTTCGAGAAGCAGGTGTCCGTGCGCTACACCTTCAACCAGTGGGAACGCGTCCATGAGGTGTGTGCTCGTTGGGACTGCAGCATCCCAGAGAAACACGGGCAGAGTCAGGTCGATGTGTTCTCTTTCTTCCTTCCCGTGCCTCCTTTCCTCCTTCAGCTGAGCACTCTGGTCCAGTTTGCAGCGAGGTACCAAGTCAACGGCCAGGAGTACTGGGATAACAACAGAGGCAAGAACTACACCCTCAGCTGCCGGACTCACCCGCTGAAGCTGCCGAGGGAATGTGAGGAGAGCTGGATCCACTTCATCTGAACACAGCCTGAGAGTGGTGCCGAGCGGCGTGTCAGTGGTGGCACTCTGTCCCTTGGCACGGCTCTCCATGACAACAGTCTTCTTTTTGCAACCTGCCAAACCTGGCCGAGTGTGCCAAGACTGGGAAGCAGCCGGTGACCTGTACAAACCACTCTAAAACTCTGGGAAAATGGAAAGGGCCAAAATCTGTACTGAGATACAATCACAGAAAGGCCATGTGAGTTTTTTGAGTGGATCAGTCATTGTAGAATAGTTCCCAGCAATGCTGTGAGGCTAACAGAGAGCAAAACAACACATTTCTCGTTGCTAGTGATACTCTTGATTGCATAGAATGTTTCTAACTGATCTCTCTTCCCGTTTTCTACTGTTTGTTTTCTAAGTGGACAGTGTGGCTTTACTGGTTTTGTTTCTAATTTTGTTTATATTACTTCACCGAGTCAGGGCACTATTCCATTCATGCATAATTTGGATGACAGACACTGTAGGGAGTACTTGTATTTATATACATATGTTATTAAGGCTGTAACCATGTTAAATATTTCCATTAATATCTGAGTTGGAATTTAAATGCTACTATGAGCAAGACATACATGAAAATGTGCCATCACCCCCTTTGTTTCCCTTGGGAAAAAACAAAAGGTGCCTTTTCTTATCTCTTCCTTGCAGCAGGAGTGATTGTTGCCAAAAGTGTGTGTAAGCACACTGGGCAAATTCTCACCTTTGTCAAGTGATGCCCAAATAGGTTTTTCTCAAGGTGATCATACAGGGATTGTCTTTTCCCAGTGCATCTGCTTTTACTAAGGGAAACGAACAATTTTGGGCTTGTGTTGTAAATGCAGTTGAAGGTCTCAAAGCACTGTATGAGTGCTCATGATTTTATCACTCTTACTGGTAAAATCGTAGATCAAGAAATGGATATGATGTAAATATATATATAAGGAACAGAAAGAGTATAGGGAGCGAGGTACAGAGGCTTGGAATAGCATTTCAGAACCTTGAATCATAGTTGTTCCCCAGTTGTTGCAGAACTACTGCAGAAATAGCTTTGACTTCTTTATTTAACTGCTTGCCATTGTAAAACACTTGAACTCCCAACACTGCAGCCTTTGCACACAAGCAGGAACTTGAAAGCACTTAATTTGGTAAGTTGCTACTTACACAGACCCATAAACAGAATCCTTTCTGCTGCAGGGAGAGCACAGGAACACTGTTAGACCATCTTCCTGTGTTTCTTGCTCTATTTTTTTTTTTTTTTTTTGTTCTGTGGTTTTAGCGTGGCTTAAGATTCGCAACAGGTTTAAATTTATTAAGTAAAAGCTTGTCCGTAATTGTTCCCATACATAATCATTACTGCATGGAAAGTTTAGCTTTATATGAGTAGTAGACTTTCATAGCTGGCTGGCTGGAGATATTAGAAGAGCTGTGTTTTAGGACTATGCTATGAAAATCAGATCACTTGCTTGGGCATCTTATTTTGGTTGGTGCTTATTTATTGAAATCACATGTTGTTTGTAAAAATCACAGTTGTAAGCAACCCACGGCCAATTATATATTAGTCTTGAAAGTCCACTGAGTAATCCTGGAAGTGCAGAAACCCCTAGAAAATTAATCTGTCTGGCAGCTTAATGCTGCTTCTTTGTTGCGATACCCATGTAGCAAAGCTGGGCTTTCAGGTGAGGAAGCTGCCTCATTCCATTGGTCTTTGGCTTTCAGGGGAGCCAGAGGCAGGAATGAGGATCCTGTGAGCTGCTGAGCACCTCCTGCAGAGCACACAGAAAGCTCAATCCTATCTGAACATGCACAGAAGTACTTGTGCTGAATAAAAGGCACTATTTTCAAGCATTGTTCCCCCCTCTTTTTCCCCCTCACATTACTGTTGCTCTTCCATCAGCAAACACAGCACACCGTAAAAACCCCTCTCTTACCAGACACCACTTCCCAGTGGGTGTTTTTGGAGCTCAGAGCAATACTTCCTTTCATGCCAGAAGGATGTTGCTGCCTTCTGGGACAGACTGTCATGTGCTAGCAAATGTTAGACCTGACCTTGGCCACGTCAGAGTTTGTAAAGCTGAGGCTGTCAGGAGAAAGGTTCACGCCAGATATAGCACAGTGTGAGAGGGGTGGAGAAACGAATGTCTCAGCAGCCCGAGTTGGGCTTCTTTTGTCTTCCTTCCACAGCCTCTCAGGGTATTGGCAAGTGCAGGGGCCTGAATACTAAATACTGAAGCATTATGCCAAGTTTCCTTTTGCTTCTCTGCACTGCTGGAGAAGGGCTGACGATTCGGCTCCTGCCAGAGCAGTTCTCTGGCACTGCTGTCTCTGTGCAGCTGAGAGCCATCTCCGGGTTAAGCTGCTAAACCTTCACACCAGTACTGGCACCTGTCACAGCAGAGCTGATAATTGCACTTAGGCTTTCTTGCTGCACTCGGTAATGAACATCAGATGGCTTCTGGTTGACAAAAATGGGATTAAGCCATTTAGTGCTAATATGCACCTCTCGTGAAGGTAAACTTACACCACATTTATATCTTCTCAGGACAACTTGACTGCTTGCACTGTGTTCCAATAGAGCACTTCCCTTATAATGAGGATTTTGTAAAAGTGAAATCTTGACAAGGATTGTCACCATGTAATGCACTTTTTAAAACATGTATTTATTATTGTCATACAGTAAATGAATGTCTAGTAGTCCACAGTTTCAAGATTCTTTCAAGCATGTTTTTTACAGAAACATGAAATTCACGTAAATAAAAAGGGGTTCTGCATTACACAGTGTATCAATGAAGCACATATACTGGACAAAGGCTCCAGCGGTTGTAACATTGCAAAGTGCATAATTAATTTTTAAAAGCAATAATAAAACTATGGCTCTTGTAATACAGAAGATTGAAATAAAAGCTTTTCACAATTTTCTGTTGTTTCTGTCAATGGTTGTCCTGTTATGAAAGCTCATGAAGAAAGTTAACGTCGAGTTGTCACTTACAGAGTAACATACTCAGGAAAGTAAGGTGGGTTTGAGGTGCTAAACAATGAACAGCACCTGCTACGGTGATTGGTGTAGGTGTCTGCAAAATTGATCTGGCTGCCACTTCCTCCTCTGTTGTCCTTTCACCTCAGAATTGCAATTGCCAATTCTGTGCTAGACTTTCCTTTTTAACACATTCCTTTCTGGGCCTCACAATTATGTCATTATTTGTTCTATCTCTTTTCTTTCTGTTCTTGCTGCAGCCTTTCCTTCCCAGCCAGGTTCTTTCCCCTGACAGATTTCATGAAAATCTATTTGTGCTATGTTAAGAGTGTCCCTATGCAGTGCCTGATTTATCCTCCATGTGAAATGCAGCTCCATAGGTTCAGTCTTGATAGAGCTGAAGATTGGAATTATCTGTTGGCAGGTTTCTCCTAAATCATAATGAAGACATTTAACAAGAACACATAATTAATAAATATATATATTAACGGTTATTTTTTAATCCATGCTAATTATTGCCAATTAGTTTAAATACATGGGCATGTCTGTATTGAGCTGTTCAAAAATGAAAGATTATTTAAGACAGTCTTTTTCTGCAAACATCCAACTGTCAGGTTTCTCTTACAGGTTTTCATATAGGTGGTATTTTTATATTTCGTTTCAAATTCATAGCTTATTTATTTCACAAAACGATAAATTGCAAATTGTAATCACAGCAATGTGCATCTACAGTCAGTAACAACAGCACTTAATGTAGTGTATCATCAGTGCTCAATTGTACTTTACAGCTGGTAAAGACAGAACTGCAAGTCTGAGGGATAATTCATTTGCCAGCAGGAGTGTAACGTTAGTACTGGCTTCTTTCCCAACTCTTCTCTCCCTGTGATCTCAGATCTGCAAGTATTTCAGCTGATACTTGATATTCAGACTGTTGGTTGGTATCAACACTTCTGACCCTTCACACACAACAGCAGCTGTACCCAAGATAGCAAATACCTCGGGCAGCACAATGTATTCCATTAACTGTAATAAGGATAAATATTACTGCTACCGTCATGGAGTCCTTGTAAATAATGCTACCCTCCCCTAGAGAGTTTTGATTCTGTTTTCTGGTGTTTTTACCTGTGCCTGAAATTCACTTGGTTCTGATCTGTTTAATGCATAACTCAATGAAACTTCTCTCTGACTTCCCTTCTGCTAAACCAAACAAAATAGACTAATGTTACAGAAGGAGACATGAGCTGAAGTAATCTCAGTGTAGCCTGCAGGAAGGAAAGCGTGTGATCCACTTCTGGACTGTCTCACTTCTCTTTTGCTATAGAATCAGTAAGGCTCAGCCTCTGTGCTTGCTCATGACTGGGTATAGGAAAGCATCGACTTCAAACTGGCTTTGATTATTTCTGCTTCATGTGGTGAAAGTACAAATCAGGGTGCACTTTTCTATGAAAACTTCTGATGCTCCAAGTTCGTCATGCAAAGTTTTGTCCTTAGGAGGTTTCTCAGTAAAGCTGTTCTACAAATCTGCTTCACCACTGCTCACTCCCAGCTCCTCACGGCACATACCCCACTTCTCACACTGCTTGTCATTTTCTTGCATTACAGTGACATCTCGTGGTATTTTAAATACTTTCTGTGCAGTTTGGTTTTGAGGTTTTCGGATTTTTCTTTTCTAGTGTTGAGGTTTTATCTCTCTCATTTCAGGGAATCAGCAGTACTATTTTATTTGTAATTGCTGCAGGTTTACCTGCAGGGAAAGTTGACTTCTCTCCAAGATGCTCCACTATTGCTGCTTATTCTAGGTATGAACAGAGACATTTCTCAATACTCTTGGAGTATGTGAGATCCATGATAAATTTTATCATCTGTATTTGTGATGTGACAATAGATACACCAGTACCACACTAGTACAGGTAAAGCCCCCCCTTTTGGCATTGTCGGATTCCATTTAACCACATTATCCAGTGCACTGTTGGATTCCACTTAAGCACATTATCCAGTTTCCTCTGCAAAATAAAGACCACAACCGTCAGTCGAAGCCCTTTGCCCACAGCAGGTCTGTAACCAAGCGTGTCTTTGCATTTCCCCGGGCAGTGAAAACCCGAGTAAATTAAATTATGCTTCTAAATTACGCATAGGAGTGGACTACACTAGTTCAGCAAATCACGCCCAGTAATTTCTCTGTGTATGTGCACGGNCCTGGGCTCCCCCCGGGTCTGGTTCCTCCTCAGGGCCGCGCCGGAGACACCAGAGCTGTGAGGTGGCAGCACGGGCCGCAGCGGAGGCCGTTGTGTTCTTGTGTTGGACAGAAGTAATTGAAAACCACGCTGTTGTTTCTCCGTTATTTAGTTAAAGGAATGGGTAGCCTGTGTTCCCGGTTGATGTTCTACAGGAGTCATGCTCTGTCTTTAGTCACTGTTTGTATTGTCTGTGTAGTATCTGGGATGGGGAGGCCAAAGCTGCAGGTTGTTGACTGCACGCGGTTTGGTTGGTGTAAAATAATTAATACAAAGCATGAACAGATTCGCTGCTTTTCCTAAATGTTCGACAGAGTAAATATTTGTCTGTCCTTGAGTATTAAGATGCTATTTTTGGAAACCTCAGTTAGCCCTGGTTACCCGGTGACTGTCACTTTGGAGCCCATCACTGTGTGTATAATTGTGTCATTTACCATATTTCTGTTAAATGATTTAATTTACCATTTTATGGCGAGGCCTTGATGGAGTTTTGCTCTTGACTCGGCTGTCCTGAATAACCTGGTATTGACCTTCTGTGCTTTTCTTGCTGGGAAATGCTGAGGGTCCTCTCAGGTCTCTCTGCCTCCAGCCCTGAGCTGATCATTCCTTCTTTGCTTTAAACAATTGTTTATCAGTGCAAAAAAAATTTCCT
Organism: Regulus satrapa; assembly: GCA_013396955.1. NCBI lineage: Eukaryota > Metazoa > Chordata > Aves > Passeriformes > Regulidae > Regulus > Regulus satrapa. Next base: position 1,134,427 of record VWZN01002258.1, read on the forward strand.
TATACCCCCAGGTGCTTAAATTGCATTTATGTAGCATTTGTACACTGACAAGCTTTGGAGTTGTAATGTATTTTGACTGATTCCCGATGTGTTTGCAAAACCTCTTTAATGAGTGATGATTGTTCCCTTTTATGCAGCTGAGTTGGTGGATTGCAAAAATGCCAGCCTGGAATGAGATGCAGGTATGTGCTGATGGAGCAGGATACAAGTATTAATTGTTTTAATTACTATCATTTAATTGTAAGGAGGGTCTTCAGTGCGGCGGTGCAATGTGGTGGGAAGAAATTTTCTTAGTGCCAGGTAGCTGGGTGAAAAGCAAGGGGAACTGGTGAAAATAAACCTGATGAAAATAAATCATATGCACTGGGCAGAGGTTAATCGACTGAGGTGATATCTAGATCAGAATGTTAAGATCCAGTTGTTATTGATTTAAAAAGAATAAAGGGGGAAAAAAAGATAAGGTAACTCAGAAGTGTAAAATACTAAATATACCAAGTAAGGGGCATTGATACAAGAAACACTTCTGTAGGAATTCAGTTGTAGTATGAGGAAACAAAAGCCAGTTAAGTCAAATAATTAAATCTCAGTGCATGAGTATTTGCAGGATTAATGTATAAGATAGGGTGCTCTGCACTTAAGGTTTTACACGTAATTATTTTGTGATTCAAAATATTTCCTTCAAATGCAGCAGGTGATTGTGTAAAACTTGCATCAAATCTGTATTAAGTTAGTGTTCAGCATACAGTAATGCAGTTGCTTTGGTATATTGCTTACAGTTTGAAAAGTTAATTGATGAAGCTGCAGGAAAAAAGGATTTCCAATCCTTACAACAATTCCTGACCACAGAAGAATGTGAAAATGTCTCTCACAAATGCAGCAAACACTTTGTCAACAAACTGGACAAGCTTCTGTGTTGGGTAATGTAATCATTGCATCAAAATCATCTACACCATCTTTGGAAGACAGTGAGAAAGATTTTTTCATTTGACTTGGTTGACACCAGCAGTTGATTTAAGAACCCAAAATAAATGTTATGAATTAAATCTCTCCTTCAACCTGCAGTTAAAGTGGTTTTTGAGAATAAAAAAGGCATCAGGTTCATTCCATATGGGTTCTTGTGGGACTTCACACTAAAGCTTCTGTTGTAATTTTGATTTCAGGCATTGGACAAACAAGAAGTCAAAAGCATTTCTATTTTACTAAATGCTCTTCAGAAATGTGGGGGAAAAATCAGCATAGCAGGAGAAGATGGGTTCCCAGCAATGATAAAGCATGGCCTTGTTGGAAGGATAAGTAAAACCATAAAGCATCTGTGAACTTCTAAATAAATATATTGACATGAGTAAAGTGCATAAGCAATTTTGCTTCAGTGTGAGCAGCTCAGTGTTTGATTTGATCCTTGACTGGGTCAGAATTCAGAATTTTCCCATAACTTTGCAACAAAGATTGTATGTAAATGTTTTTTGTCATGTGACCCCTCATAAAGGGATGCTGCTCTATCCCAGTGAGAGTTTTGTAAATAATGAAATATACAATTAATGTAGATTGCATTGAAAGAATTGAAGCAGGATTCCAGCAACTGAAACAAGAGGAAATATTTTCATGTGCTTTGTTATATGGCTTTGACTCAGGAATTAGAATTTCCTGGTGCCATTTAATTATTTTTTTGTTGTTAATTCCCACAGCGGTGATTTTGTACCTGCTTTTTTAACAGCTTTTAGTGCTGTTCTGACTGTTTGGTGTTATTTTAACCTGCATGTTAAATACATGAATCCCTTGTAACTCAACACAAACTGAACAGACACCACTTCCTTGCTGCTTTCACCAGAGATTTCACTGGAGAAAATTAATGGCAGTGACACAAGAGTTACTCAATTGCCTTCTCAGCTGCTTTAATAATAAACAATAAATAAACAATATAATAACTGTTGAACAACTACTGTTCCCATTAAAATGACTGTAATTGATAGAAATTGGCATTGTTTTAGTAAGATAAATCATCCTCTTCTCTTGTTTTGCAATTACTTAAGCCTGTTGCTTTCTTCAGTGGTATGAAATACATTACAAGGACCAAAAATAATAAGCAAAATTTAATAATAAACAAAACCAGGGTGTTAACTGAATGCTTGTATTCGTACCATCAAACAACACTCTTGCATTCAGCCATTACCCATTTTCAGCTGTTTTGTCTGTGGTGGCAGGTGTCAAAGTAGAGCTCCAGTTTTTGCATTAAAAAGTCCTTAAAATCCCCTAATTTTATTTAGCCTGAGTGAAGAATTTCAGTCAGGGGTTAACATCTGCTCAGCAGAGTGGAGATGCTGTTGTTGTTTTAATCATTGTAGAGTTTGTGTCATTTCACTGAAGTACAATACAAACATTGTCCTTTCCCAGGCTGTTGAAAGAGATTTACTTTTCTTTTCCCTTTACATGGCCAATTGGTTTGAAAAGTTAAAAGGAATTTTGGTCCTCGGAGGAAATGAAAGGAATGAAATGCTTCTACGCCTGGCTGAAGATTTCTTCTTCATACTGCTGGTAAAAATACTGTGATAATAAAATTTGTCCAAGTAAATTTTACTAGTTAAGCAATAAAAAGACTTTAAATATTTTCCTGTTCAATGTCTTCCTAAAGTTAACATTCCAATGACTTCTGAAATAGATTAGAAATGATTTGGGTTAAACAGTTTGCTGTGTTCATACTAATTTCTGTTCATGGCTGGCATCATGAAATAAAAATTTAAAAAAACAGTAACAGTAAGTGTTTAGTGAACAAAAAAATGTCATCTTGATCAAATTTTGATTACACCCATTATTGGTATGCTAATCCACTTCATAAGATTTGTGTGTTTTCTTCATTAAAAAATTGTCATTAGTGAAAAAATTTCAGTCAATTTAACTGAAATATAATTTTGGGAAAACACTCTTGCTAGTAATCTCTTAGATTTTTTGTTAAGGACAAAAATAATTCCAAAATTTTAAATGCTTTTTGATTACTTCCTTCAGGTACACGTTACCTGATTTTTTTATGCTTTTAATATTGTCTTTCTCAAAGTGATTTGTTTTGGTTTCTTTATTGCAGGCTGTGTGTGACAGCAGACCTGAAGGTGAGCTCAAGAAGCAGAAATGAGAGTTTCAAAAGTCTCTTTCAGAGCACACAAAGGACCACGTTTCTCATTCTTGCGACCTCAGCTTTAGTTCAGGGTTTCTCTGTGGACAGCTGTCCTTGTAACTTGCTGTTTTCAGTAGTAAAAAAGGACAAGAAGTCCCAGAATTGGCAAACAAACTGAGTTATTCCTTTAAAAATTTACTTCTGAGGGCATTTCACAGCTCAGCACAGCCCAGTGATCCTTCCTTATTGCCCCTGTCCTTGTGAATTTTCCTTGTCACCCTGCCCTTACCTTTCAGTGTGGCGCTGGGGACAAAGTCCCTACAGGCTGTTTGGTGTCAGCATCCAAGTGAAAAATTCATTTCCTTGGCCCTGGGGAGATAAATTCCAGCCCCGAGTTGTATCTCAGAGAGCTGAGTTCTAGGATTGGCCAGTTACATTTTAAAATTCATAATCTCCCAATCCTACCCAGGGGAATTCCACAGTGATGCACAGGAATAGAAACATGGTTACTATAAATTGAAGTAACTGTCCTGTTGGACACATCACTAATCCTTTATAAAAAGACAGACATGCTGGATTTGATTTTGAAATGAAAATTACTCCTTTCCCAAATGTTTATGAGGGTGCACCCTAATACACTCCTGACAACTCTTTGATTTCTTTCTTTCCTGTTTGTTAGGTAAAATGCAAATAATAGAAAACTTTGTTCTGAGAACGTGTACCTTCATCAGTGATGCAAGGATTAATATTTATGTTCAGCAGGAGGTAAACATCCTTCTTTCTAAGCAGCAGTTTCCTGGTTAGTGCATTAACAGACTTTGTGGAGAGAGATATTTAACTGTGCAGATGCTACAAAAAAAGAGAATATTGTAGTGCTCTAGGATCAGAAGGATTGTATGTTTCTCTGGGAATGTTTGTTGTTTGTATGTTAGGTCTGTTTCAGAATTACTGGTGGGGTTTTTTGTTTGTTGGTTGGGGTTTTTTTTAAGAATTAATTGCAAAACAGATACTAAAGTTCTGGTAAGGCAGCTGTACAAAAGCATAGGAAAAAGTGTGCTCTACCCGTGGTAGAAATAGGATGAAGGTTGCTGGTTGTGAATTTTGTAGTTGCTTGCAGGAAATTGGCCTTGCTTCCAGTACACTCCAAATTTCTCCTGGTTATTTTAGTAACCTCAGCTTGTCAGGGCATTTCCCTCTAAAGAAAGAGAAAGTTACAAAAAAGCCTTTTGAAAAGGCTACATCCCCAAAGGAAAGAATTTTAAATGCAAATTTAAGGTGCACTTTAGCTCAGCAATCAACTGCAGACAGAGCTCTGGCCTTGGAAGATTTTCTGTATTTAAACTTGCAAATAAGAAACAACTGTTGAACAACTGCTGTTCCAATTGAAACAAATGCAATTTATTAAAACTGATGTTGTTTTAGTAAGATCAATTCCATTTAAAGTCATGTAGAACTAGTTGCTTTTTTTTTGTTTTGCAGTTAGTTCAGCCTGTTGCTTTCTTCACTGGTATAAAGTACATAACAAAGGCCCAAAATAAGAATAACTCAATGTTTAACAAAATTACTTTATATTTAATCTTGCTCCTTTTTTTGCTACTCTTCTCAGGTCATAAAAAAACTGAATTTATTGCTTGAAAATATCCCTCAAGGTGCCATGAAAAAGATGGTCTCTACAAAGGAGATGTTACTTGCCATGTAAGCGATCTTGAGTATAATTTTTCTATCATTCCATCATTTGCAGAGTTGGGAGGCAGTTTTCACTTAGCTGTTGTGCAGATGGGTCCCTTTTTAACTCCACTTGTGCACTTGCAGTTGAATTCTCCGTGGCAGTGGCTGTGGACAGGTATTCTCCTGGGTTTTTCTCCATTAGAAGCCTGAGTTTTCCTCTTTCCCTGTCTGAATCAGGCTTCTCTCCCATCCCAGTTGTCATCAAATAATTCAACTCCTACTTGTAAGGATGTGCTTAATGCACAGTGAATCAATCACTGGAAGGTTGGGCTGTTCACACTGGAAACCCTTTTAAAGCCCTTCAGAAAAGCAAAGAGAATCCAAATTGGATCTGTCAGGTGATTGAGGTGCCCAGGCAGTGCTCCCAGAGGTGTTCATTCACCCCTTGGAAGTTCCATGGAATCGGGGATTTGTCTCAAAGTTTATAATAAACCTTTCCTCTGGGCCTTGTGTTGCTGTCACTTTTTGATGAAATGTTCCTTTGTTTGGCAGAAGTGAAATTGGGAGGACAATTCTGGATGCTGGAGGTGAGCATAGGACTTAATTTAGTACTGAGCTTCTTAAAAATTAAATGCAAACCCATTAAGAAACCAGAGAAGGTTATTTGGGAGCTGTAGAATGTTATGGTTAGAGTTATCTGAAAACCACCAATATTGCATGAAAACAGTCTGCAGCCTGGAACGTTTCTGGGTGTTTGGTGTATGGAAAACTCATTGAAGTTCTTGGCTTTCTCTAGAATAAAAGTTTTCAAATAGGAAAAATGATAAAGAAGTCAATCTTGGAGGCTGGGAGCTGTGGCCATGGGTAGTAGTACTGTAAACTCCCTCAAGGATCACTTTTGTACCCAACAACTTCCCAGCTCAGAGAGATGAAAGTTGAAAATTTCCCTCTCTTGTTTAAACACCTGGTGTGGTTCTGACAGTCCTGGAAAGTTTGGTTGATTTCATTTTGAAAAAGAACTTGTTTAGTCATTGTTACTCCCTTACTTCTTATTCTGCTTCTCCTTTACGGGTTACCTATTTGGATCAGGTGGGATCTAGATGATGTTCAGCACTGCTTACCCCAGTTTCCCAATAATATTTTCCACCTCAGTAGTTTTCTCAGTCTGCTCTTGCTGTGAATTGTGTTGTGCTGCAGACTATGACACACAGGTGGCCATCACAGAAGCTCTGTGCAGAATGGTGTCACAGAAGCAAAGGGCACTTCTGGCCTCCCAGTGGTTTCCCATGGAGTTCGTGTCCACTGCATTTAAAGGAATTAAAGATTGTGAATTTGAGACAGTAAGTCACGTGAAAAATATCTCCAGGGAGGGAAACTTCCCATTTTACACTTCTTGAAGACATTTCTGTGTTTTAATAGGATTGCAGAAAATTTCTTAACCAGGTGAATGGCATGCTTGGAGACAAAAGAAGGTAAAACTATTATTTATTTTTTTTAATACTACTATATTCCTTTGGATTTTTTTGTTGTGATTAAATTTCATGTTAGGTTCTTGGGGTGGAAATTAATTTGGTTGCTGGGATCTCTAAGTCTCTAAAGTTTGTGAAAGTGCAATCCATTTGCTATGTTCAGATCTGCAAAATTTATTTAAAGCACTGTAGAATACTTGAAAAACTATCCTTTTCTTACAGGGTTTTTACATTCCCATGTTTATCAGCAGCTCTTGATCAGCATGAGGTAAGATTTTTCTGCCTTCTAGTTAAGAAAAAATAGAGATATAAAAATAAGAAAATTACTTTTTTTCAGAAATATACAAATAGTCATGGACTGAAAGTTTCTCAGGTTCAGACCAGCATGAAGCTTCTTAGCTGCTGTAACAAGTGCTCTCTGCTCTTCCTGTTTTATCTTATTCTTTTTGGTTTAGCTCCAGATACCATTGGATGAAAACCTGGAAGAGTTTTGGGTTGATTTCAACGTTGGCAGCAGAAGTATTTCCTTCTATGTGGCAGCAGATGATGCAGTAAGCTGAGTTTTGTCTCCCACTGGGTTGTCCTGAGGCAGTAAATACACAATTCCTTGGCACGTGTCAGATTTCATTTCCCCATGTTCAACATGTTGAACTTATGTGAGTTGCCCAGTGCTGATGGGGCTAAAAGAATTCCAGATTTGTTGATATTTAGATCAAATCATTTCACAGTAATGACTCCCTAATGCTGTTCAGGAATGTAGTCATAGTGAGCAATAGTGAAGCACAAGTTCCCGTTACTCTGTGTAACAGAGGTTTAAAAAGTTGGAAATTTGTCCTCACTGAATGACTTTGATTACTGGATTTCTTTTAATTCTAATTTAATACTTTTCTGTCTTTCAAAATGTACTTTTTATGTAAGAATCATACCTGGGAGACAGTCATTATACAAGAAGAAGATGTCAACATGTACAGCCTGGAAGGTATTTGAACTCAAAAATGGGACCTTTTGTTACATTCTGACTTGGATTTTCAATCTAATTTCAAATTGATTAATCTTAAAGTACTGACTTGATTTTAGTAAAGCAGAATTCTCACTTAAAATACTGTAAGAGCTGCTTTTATCAAGGAGAAAATTGCACTGCAGTCACATCTGCACTTTGGGCGTGCTGGTGTGATTTTAGGAAAATACTTTAATAATCATGTCTTAGAGTTATTTCAATACAAAGTAAGGCACAAGGCAATGACAGGTAACAATATTCCTTTTGAATTTGTTAGAACAGTAAATACCTGTAATTTGTCTGCAGCTATAGTAAGTAACCTTCAAAGAAAGTTCTGTGGCATACAGAACAAGTATTTCTAAAAGAGGAAACTGTGATTTACTTTAGTAATGAAATTATTATAGATTAGAAGAAAGCAAAATAGTAATTTTAGTACCTAAACTGAAGACTCCGCCATGAGCTGACAAAGATTATATGAGATGCTGTTAAATTGAAATGAAGCTGCTTTTTAAATTTTGTTTTTGTCCAGAAAAAGATTCAAAGAAATTATTAACAATTGACCTAAAAAGACCAATGAGTGTGGGCAGTGTTGAAGGAGGGAGATTCCTTTTCTATTTTGATTCTATCTTGGAAATCAAAGATGTGGCCATAAAGATTTATGGATTTCATAAATGTAAGGTAAGATTCAAACAACTTTTGGAATAGTTTTTAATAGATTTAAACTCAGTGTCCCATTGCCATAGGTGCCTCTCCATACTCAGAGTTTCTCAGTAACATCACTGCTCCACAACGGCATCATATGTTAAACTTTGGGAGAGATGCTTAATAAGGACAAGAGGAAATGGCCTCAAGTTGCACCAGAGGAGGTTTAGGTTGGATTTTAGGAAAATGTTTCCTCTGGAAAGGTTCCAGAGGAATCCACAGGCTGCCAGAGCAGTTGTGGTGTCCCGGTCACTGGGGTTGTTCAAGGCACTCGGGGACTGACACCATGGGTTAGTGCTGGGCTCAGCAGTGCTGGGCTCAATTGCCCGAAATGGTTGTTTCATTCCAAGATTGAAAATTAATTGCAACAAAAATTACCAGGCTGGAAAGAGAACACCATACCTTAATGTCAAATTTTGCATATTTAATTTTCCAGAAATGCAACCGGGTTGCTTACAAATACTTTCAGAAATTATTCATGAGCTTTCTTGTTTTCCAGTGCAATTAACACTCGTGAATTGACTCGTTTAGTAAAACATTTTAGCAAGCCAGGCCTTACTCTTTGCTGCTTGTAACAAACTGCTTTGTCCTGAAGTCAGACTGAGTAACCCGTGAGGGATGAAACTGCTGTGAATTTCTAGAATCTGTTTTCCTCTGTCATCTGATTTCAGACACTTAAAATCTCTCACTTAAATATTTTGTTTCTTGTTTAAAAAAAGAGCAAAGTGTCTGTTTTGACATACATCTCTTTGCAGGATTTCAGCAAGAAGCAGTCTGCATCAGTAGCCAAAACAACTGTGCACATTGTCTTTGATGGAAGTGGATCACAGGTATTCTACCTCAGTGTGCTGAGATGGTTTCCTGGGTTTGTTTAATTAGTCTGAATATTCATAATTTATAATCATTCACAGTAAAAGCAAGGACTTAGAAATATCAGGAAGTATAGGTAAGTCTAAAGCCAGGCAAGTGGTGTCTAGTATGCATGTCTCCTTTTTTTTTGGGAGATATTAATATCCAAGTCATAGAATTAAACAGACAAATATTCACAGGGCAAGTTCTTTTACGTGCATTGTTACTTGAAAACTCCTCCTGCTAACAAAAAGAGCAATTAAGTTGGAAGTTTTTCAAACCAGAAGTCCGAACCTCTGAAGTTTGTCTGAATCTCCAGTGAGGGATGTGTTACTTCAGGAAAAGAAGCTGCTTTGTGTGTTTTTATAAAAATAAAACATAAAGTCCAAGTACTGTATACAAATTAAAAGAAATTAAAATATTCTATAGGTTATGGTACCAGAAAGTCAGTTGTCACCAGGTTTAAAAGAAAAATATGAAGAGGAGGAGGAGAAACTTAGTAAATACAAAACTCAGCAACCTCCTGGAAGTTTGAGGACTCAGAGTAAAAATAACAGTCAAGAAAAACTCAGAGGTGATTCCTCTAAGGTAAGTAGGATTGTCAAAACAAAAAGGAGTAGAGAGAAAATGCATGTCAGTTTAAATGTTTGTAATATTTAATAGTCTAAACCCCTTCCTATTTGACAGTTGGAATATATTTAGTACTGTGATAAAGGTTTGATTGTTTTCTTATGACTTGACACTAAGCTATAAAAATTCTTTTGCTAAAAAATCTGTTAGTGTTTTGAAACTACAGAAATGTGCCAAAAATAAAAAGGAATTATTAATGATCTTTAGACCATCATGGTCTGAGAATTCTTTTTAGAGGGAAGTTTTTGAGGCTATTCTTAGATGTCCTAGTATGGAAAAGTCAAGGATGGCCTCACGGTGCTGCAGTGGGTACAGTGCTTCTTGAACCTGTTTTTGCTCAGTTTGTAGCTTTGCAGACTCTCTTTGGGAATCTCTTGGTGAACAAGGGACAGGATTTGCCCGTTCTTCACTGAATTCATTCAGAGAGCAAAACCCGTGAATCTCAGTTTAAAAATACTTTGTTGAAATATAGCTGCATAAAAATCATATTAGTTTGATTCTACACAGCAATAGTTGACACTCCAATAATGGAGACTCTTGGCCAGATACATTTCCTGAATTCTTGTGCTGTCATCCTTAAATCAGTGTTTTATGGTCAGGTTCTTTCTGTTCCTTAAGGCTACTCCATCCCGTAAAAGGAAAGTGTCTGAAGCATCTCTGCTGATTCCTGGAACTAAAAGTGTGTCCACAAGGAGTCCACTGTCTTTTATCAGCACATGTAAGCTTGCAAGTGCTTTCAGGGTAAAAATACACTATCTTTGAAACTTTGAGACTCAGGCATGAGCTGTGATCCTTGGCAGAGCTGGAAATGGGAAGGAGAAATGATAAAATCTCCTGAGCAGATGCTTTAAATTTGAAATGTTTAAGGGCTGCTTGCCCTTGGTGCACATACAGGGACACTGCATTCCCAACAGCTGAGGGTCACCTGCAGCTGTCAGGCAGCTGCTGCTGCTGAACTTTTTTTGGAAAAAATCAGAAAAAAATTAATTACAGTGAAGTCTTTAAACAGAACCCAGCTATTTTCTGCCAGAGGCAGCCTGTTCCAAGCGTTGCTTTTGCCTCCAGACATGCACAGTCCATGGGTTCTTAATATCCATGTAGCAGAGCTGGAATCACCTGAATTATTCAAGGTCATAAGGGGCTGGTACCAGAAGTAACCAACTTTTTTTGGAGTTTATGGAATAGCTGTGATAGTGGGCAAAGCTCTTCCTGTTGTAATGAGAGAACTGGTGGAATTCTAACACATCTCTGGTTTTGTTTTCAGCCACTCCTTTTAAAGGGAGATATAAATTGCCTTTGGAAATGACCAGCTCTACTAAGAGGTCGGACAATGATGTAGTAAATGAAAGCAGAACAAAGAATTTCTATCAGGAACCTCCTGGAGTATGCATGCCCTCTGTAGCTAAGTCTTTTCCTTAGAATAACATGAATTTCTATTCTAATTTATTTCTAATTTGTAGTTTAAAGAGTTAGAGTTTTACAGTCAGCAGGTCACTTTTAGAAAATAGTATGTTTTATTTTATTGCATTATGTTTTCTTGCCCTCTGAAATTCAGGTTTAACATGTCTGAAGTCAGACTGAACTCTTAACAAAATTAGGCCAAATTTGCATTCACTCATCAGTTCTGACCCCAGAATTAACTTCCTATTTCTGGAACCTCAGTTCTTCCTTCATGTATAGTTGGAGAAATGGGCACATAATAATTTCTAATTGATCTGCAGAAGTGAAATAGTCATGAAACAAAGAACACATTGAGCTGTGCTTGTGAAGTGTTTGTTTTCAGCTTGCAGCTTTAAAGCATTGGGGTTTTTATTGCATTTTTGATCAGGCATTCACTATTGCAAAACAGAACTACACAGGAGGGGGCACTGACCTGCAGTTTAAGTCTATTTTGGAGTATTTTTTCTTCCTGTTGAGCAATGATTATAAAATAATATTTTTCTATTATTTCTGGTTGTGAATCTCTGCCTTGCTCAGGTTCAGGTCAAGCCCCAGACAATGGGACTCGGAAGCATTTTTTGATACAGCCATGCTTTGAAAAAGGCTTTCATGTACAGAATGTTTGTTTAGAGCATTTCTTTGGCTTTTATGGGCTGTAACTGTAACTTACTGTGCTTTTTAGAGTGAGCAGAGAAACGCAGTAGACAGAGAATTTTGTGAAACAGAGCAGATCAGGAAGTCAGATACCAGGAAGAAGGCAAAAATACATGGAAAGGTACTGGAACAGCACTTCCATAAGAGGAGAAAAAGAAAGTCATGCTTTATTAGAGAAAGCACAAGGTTGTGAGGTTGTACTGCTTATGGTCCTGCATTAATATTTCCTTTTGGGTGTCATTCCACTGTAGCAAATGCGTTCTGAAGAAGTCTTAAAAAATGTCCAAGGGGCCACAGAAAAGCAAACTTTAGGCAAGTAATTTTACAAGAACTTCTACTTTTAAAATTACTTTAATTTTTTCTTTTGTCATAATAATTGACACCAAATTAATGTCTCATTTAGATGAAGTGTTAGACATTGTTCCTGATTCTCAGCCAGTTGGGAGAAACAAACCTTTGTAAGTACTGGAAAAGAATTCCAAGTGCTGTTGTCACTCACTTTGAAGAGAGAATTTTCAAGCGTTACCAGAATTGATATTTTGTTGCAATGTAAAACACTCGATATCTCTAAGATATAATCACATTCCTAGTTTATGATGCACTTTTATTATAATTAAGACTCAAGTTCTGACAGTAGGATGGTGTTGTCTCTGTTAGGCTGCCTGGTCTTTTGGAGACTTCTTTTGACAAAACTGAAACATGGAAAAAAAGAACATTCCCTCTTCCTGAGAAGAATGTAACAACTGGGGACAAGCAAAAGCCAAATGTATCAGTGGCACATGCATCCCATCCAGGTGATGGTCACTCCTGGTCAACTGTTACTCTTAAAAATAGATTCAGAGAAATTACCTTGCAGTGAAGCTTGATTTTCCCTTTATTGCTGTTGGGTGTGAAAGGGCTGTGAAACAAAAAGCAATTATTCATCTTTTTGAAGTACCTCTCTAGAAAAACAAATTTAAAAAACAGAACAAAGAAAATTAAATTGATACCATTCTCAGGTGATCATTTAGAGCAGAAACTGTTAAATACAGAAGGGAAAAAAATACTGAAACTGCTACTGAGCCATGGTTTCCAACTTTCCTTTCAGCCAGAATGTCTGACACCTCTTTGCATTCTGATCTGGCACAAGAGGACCCTGATGTTCTCCTCAGAAAAGAGACTGCAAATCCAAAACAGTCAAAGACAGTGAGAGTTTCTTACCTTTGTTTCTTCCACTTGCAATTAAGAGAATTTCCAATTTTCAGTGTTTCAAAATTGGTGGGTTAACTGTCGTGCAGGGGAAAATGGTTTTCAAATGAATGCAATTTAATCCATTAGGAGGCATTCAGTGAAGTTTAGGGGGCTCTTAGGAACCCGAAGTTCTGTTTGCAGCTTTGTTCTTCTGTTGGATGTTGAGTCTTAAACTGTTTTTATAGAAACCGAAGTCTAAAGAAATGGCAGATGCAGCCAAATTACTGATCAGTAAAATCAGTGACAGATACAGAGACAAGAGTGATGAGAAGAGCAAAGCAAGAGATTCCCTGGGCTTTAACAGGTATGATGTGAACTATTTCCTTTTGTGCTGAGCCTTTCTGTGCCTCTGGCTCTCTCTGTGATGTACCCATGAATGCTGATAAATGAAAAGGGGCTGGGCTCTTTTAATCCATCTTTTAATTGATGTTATATTTAAATGAATGAATAAATTTACTGGGTTTGATAAGCTGCTTTTATATAGGCAGTATTCTGATGCATATATTCTAATTAGTGTTTAACAAAATGTATCTTTATTTTTAGGACAAATTTAAATAAATCCTGCATCTCCAAGGTAACAGATTAATGCTTTTGTTGGAATTGTCTTTAATATGTACATACATGGTGGAAGTCAATAGGTGTAAAGGGAAAGTTCATCAATACCATTGGATGTTAAATATCTGTAGATGTTAATTATGCATTGACTGCAGATATGTTTAGCCATGTTGAACTGTTGTTAATCAACCTGATTATTTTAATGATGAGAAAGTTGCTTGTTGAGATGTCTATGAATGCACAGTCCAAATTTGACAGAGGAGCTAACTTTTCATTTATGGATAGGAAGAAGTTCAGGACAGGACCCTAAAAACTGCTTCTTTCCTTAATATAACTGCTGGTCATGTTCTGTAAGTAGTTTACAACATTTTCAAACACAATTTCTGGTTACCCCCACCTGACTCTGTGAAATTTTCGTTAATTCAGTCACAAAATTGATCTCTGTGTCTGTTTCACAGAGATGATGTCTACAACTTTAATATCAGCGGGTTTGATGAGCCTACAATCAAGCTTGGAGTAAGAAATAACTGAGATTTATATGTTATGACTAGAGTAGAAAGGAAATCAGTCATATGTTGTCTATTGAATGTATAATTAAGATGTGAAAATTCAAATTCTGTCAGTGAACTAAGTGGGGGAGAAAGTCGGCCTTGTAAATACCTCCAGCATTCTCAAATATTGAACTGAAGATTCTGGCTGCTTCAGGCTATGATGATGTTTTTCCTGAATTAAGAATTAAACAGGAGTATCATAGTTTTAAATTATCCTGAAAATGTTATTGGCATCCTTCTAATCCCCATTTTAAAGACATCTTTGTCCAGATGTTTGAGCAAAAAGAAAATCTAATGTTGATAAAAGATAGTTTTGCTTCTTATGAACCGGGGAAAGTTGTGAAGCAGGTGAGTGGGAACTCTTGTATTGCTCTGAGATGCTGAAAGCTTCAGTCACTTCCTCTTGGTTTTAACTGTCAGCTCTATTAAATAAATTCTAAGATAGAAATTTATGATCTTTAATTGCTGACTATACTAAGTTAAAAAAAAACTCCTTAGCAGTTACTGGCTGGTGGCCTGTTTAATTTTGTACAGATTTTATAAGCAATGAAAACCCTCATTTGTTCCTTCTCTATTTGCATTTTTAGATCCAAGAACTGCGTGTGACTGAACTGAGTGTTCATACAGAGACAAACAAAAAAGGGTAGGATGTTCTGGTTTGTTTGCTGATTATCCTGGTGCAGACTGTACTCTCCAGCAGGCAGTCACAATATTTCAGGGAATGTTGCATTACAAGAATATCTGGGCTGTGTTGGTTTTTTTAAGCAGTAAACATTGCTGTGTTCTCCTAGGCTGTTCTTTGATTGTCCTTTGGGAAGGTGATAAAAAGGAAAGGATATGTTCCCTGCAGGAAATGGTTCTCCTCCTGGAATACTACAGGGAGAGAAACTCCTGAATAGATGGGGATGATTTTTGGGTTAATGATCCTCCTGGAAAGGGCTGTGTTGTTACAGTGTACTCCTGCTGATAATTGGGAAACAAACACAACCTTTAGGGTTTAAGGTGAACAGGTGACTAAAAAATAATGTGGAAACAAAAGTAGGCACCTTTCTTTAAATCCTTAATCCAGATATCATGGGAATAGTAGAAAGGTTTAGAACAACTATTGTAAAAGGTATTGTTTAAAGGTGGGTTTTATTTCTTTCATTAAGGAACACAGCCATCAGTAAATCCAGCACAGAAAGGAAGGAAGGAAAAAAGGTAAGGCTCAGATTTTTATAGATCACCATAGCTCGTCCTCCTGCCTTTAAATACCAATTATATTAGTGGACTATGTATAAATACTAATCAATTAATCAACTTTCTTGGGTTCTGTAGACTAGAAACAATCGAGACAAGAAGCATCTCTTTAGTGACTCAGACACAGAAAACAGAGGGGATGACAGCAAGACAGAGATCAGTTGGCTGCAGGAGTCCAAGAGGAAACCCAAAGCCCAGATAATTGATTACAGTAGAAATAAAAAATCAGTGATACCAAAGAGCACATACAAAAGTAAGATTTTTTTTTTCCATGTTTCTGAAGAATGCTGCTGTAAGTTTGTCCATAGATTTGAAGGGCACAGCATGACATGTGCTGTGTTGCAAATATATATTTTTGTTATCTTCTTTCCAAGCATAAAGAATTTTCAGATTAGTTCTAAAAATTTATAAAGATCAATTTACATAAATCATGTATTTTAATGTGGAAAACTATGGGAGGATGGAACAGGTACAAGTTGTTGTCAATTTAAAAAATGTCTTTCTCAAAATAATGTGCTGAAAGCAGTTACTGAATGAATCAATTTGTGGGCATGAAAGTGATTCTGTTATTTTACAGCTAAAACTAATTTCAAACATTTGATTATTTTCCTGATTTTTCAACCTTCTTGCATTGTAACAACAGATAAATCCTCTGAACCTGCTTTCCTCATGGATAAAGCTAAAGACAAAAATACAAATAAGAAAAAGGTAAATGGAAATTTGTAACTAGAATTTTAATATAGATTAAAAATCTCTTCATCCCCCCCAGAAACTGTTTTAAAATATTTTTTTCATAAATATGTGACATTTCTCCCTGATCATTTGTTAAATATAGTTTATTCTTTTCAAGTACCATATTCTTTTCATATAATATTTAGCTGATTTTTCAGTCATAAGTGAGTTAGAATTTTATACATTGGGAGCTGTTTTTAGTAGACTGATGATTGGATTCCCTGACCTCTGGTAAAGTTAAACCTTCTTAGTTTCAAGTAATTAAACCAAGTTATCTGCCATTTAATCTTACTTATGTATTAATCATTCTTGTTAACTGAAGATGGTTTTATTCTTCCAAAGATAAACAAATGTAAACCCCAGAATTCCAAAACTGATGAAATGATAGTAAAGCCCACCAGAAAAAACCTCCCTCGAAGAGCAGCAGCAACAAAAAATTACAAAGAGCCGTCCAGTTCTGAGCCTGAGAGTGAGGAAGAGATTCCAACATCCACCTCTAAAATGGAGAAATCCAAAATACAGGTGTGCAGTTCCACTTGATTATTAAAAATCCATCCCTGCCATGTTTTTCAAAGTAAACTCTGCTCTGCTTTGTACTTGGTACTCCTGAATTTTAAGTGCCCAAAGTAAGCAAACTGAAGTTAATTTTATTATTTTTAATATTGAGCTGCTAAGGAAATCAGTCCTAAATAATCCTCTTAGTCATAATTAGATTTTGGTTTCTATTTATGAGATTTACTCTGCTACAAAGAACTACTGTGTGCTGTACTTTGAAAATGTGACAATATTTTGAAAATTTCCTTAAATGGGTGGGTTTAGTGAGCCAAATCTTGTTGAGTTTATGTGGTGCTGGTAATGCTGTGCCAATACATTTGCTGAGTATCCAAATGGGTTTTTAGGAAAGGAACACTGGTCGCTAAAACATTTTTATTGTCAATATAATGCAAAGGTTTATAAACTTCACTCATTAAATCCTGAAATGTCAGTGATTGCCTCTCATAGTTAAGAAGTTCATAAGAATGGGAATTTATGTGTTGAGTTAAAGGAATTCCATATGTTGGAAAATCTGATCTGTAAGTACTTCTGATGATGGTCCTTCTCCTTGATCAGTGGTATACAGATAATAAATCTGTGTCTCTCTTCATCAGCTTTTATGGACCCTGTGGTTACAAAGATGTTGATACGGCTTTTGTATTTTAATAGAAACATATGAACGGGGCAAACAAGGATTGCAAGCAACCAAAGGTACTGCAGGTGTTACCCGTGGAGCCCAAGAGAGCAGATACCTATGTGCAGAAAGCACTGGTCAAATTCAGGAATTCTGCAGAGCAGAAGGAAGTGGAAATGCCTTCAGCGGAGAGCCCTGCCTCCATCGAGACAATGAGATGTAGGTATTTTCACTTTTAATTTCTAGCAGTACTGAATCAAGAGGTGGAGGTTAAGTGAGGGTTTTCACAGCAGTACAATTTTACATTTATTTCATGCTTTTAAGATGAGATATCCCTAATTCCAGCAGTTCCACAAAATCAAAGATTTCTTTAGTAGTATGTCACTAACACTTCTGTAGGTTGGTGCAGTTATTTGACATCAAGGTAATACAGAAACACATTTATGTCAGTGTTAGAGCAAATCTGGTACTGCTGAGCTGTGGCAGAGGGAGAAAGGGGAAGTGTGGCAAGGCAAATTCCACACACCTGAGACTTGGAAATTCCCGGGGCTGGAGCAGGGAGCAGGGGGGGCTTTGGCTGCCCTGGTGGTGGTGCTGACAGCAGGAACTGTTCCCAGGTGCTGAGAGAGTGTCAGGAGATGGCAGCCCAGAGCACAGCTCCAGCGAGAGGTCGCTTGGCCTGCAGGAGTCAACACCAGAAAACAGGGAAATGCTGAACTTGGAGAGAGGAGCCTCTCCCAGGAATTCCTGTCCACAGAACCAGAGTGTGCAAAGTCTGGGTTTAACTCAGTCCCCTGAGACAGCACTTACAAAGCTGACATTTGGAAGGAAGAGTTTCTCACCAGTTTTAGCCGAAGCATCTTTGGTAAGAGCATTAGCTTTTCTCTGGAGTTGTTTTAACTGAAATTGTTGCATTTGGCTGCCAACTGTTTCTTGCTTCTCCTCTAAATAATGTTTGGGGTTTTTTGTTCATGTGCAGCTCAACTTAAACGCATTTAAAAATGTCAGTGGTAAAAATTCCAAGGGAGCTTCAGCAGAAACCTGTAATAATAATGAAGATTCAAGTTTCCAATGTTGCTTTTCAGACACATTTTCTGTTAAAGGAAAGCTTCAGGATATCACTAAACCTATCCCCAAAAATAAGGAAGAGGTATGTTCCTAAATTCTTTGTTCTTTAGAAGAGACCTGCAGCTCTTTGCTTTATCAGTTTAAGGGTGATGAGGTTTAATGGACATCTCCTTTCAATAATGATTTCTTTTTTCTTAACGTGTAGCTCAGCTTAACAACATATAAAGCTGACAGTGGAAAACGTGCCAAGGGAGCTGTGCAGGAAACAGGGAATAACAGTGAGGATTCAAGTCTCCAGTCTTGCTTTTCAGATGTGCTTTGTGCTAAAGGCAAACTCCAGGATCCCACCAAACCTCTCCCTAAAAGTAAAGAGGTGAGTTAGCACATTCCTTGCTCTCCAGAAGAGAGCTGCAGCTTGGCATCTCTGCTATCTCCTGTCCAGGTGCTGAGGTTTAAGGGAAATGCATCTCAATATTTAGCACAGATTTTGGGACCTGCTAATAATTAATTTTCAAATATTGGAGATTAATTAGGTAGTTATCATATATATACAATGAAAATTATATCCCAACAAGATCAGTTACAATTAATATTTTTTTAAAATAACAGGGAGTAAATATTTTCTTAGTGACTTCAATTTTATTTTTTTTTTTCACAACATAAATGTGAGTTTCTGATGGAGACTTCTAAAAGCAATTTAATTTTGAGGTTAATAAATAAATCAGTGACTTTCCTTTTAGGATTGTGTAGCACCATCCCCATTGTCTGCTTCCAGCAGGAGAAGAGTACAGTCTTGGATGAAAGAACATTATTCCCCCCTGAATGAGTCAGGTACAGATACTTAATTTAAAGCAAAATATATCCTGTGTGTCTCCATAAGGGTTAAGAAAAATGTTTTATTTGGCATAATAATATGGCCAAAGTTTTTTAAATCTTCTTATATTTTACATATTTTCAGTATTATTCCATTTTTACTCTTTTTTTTCTCTCATTTTCTCTGCTCTTTTAATTATCCCAAAAAACCTGAAAATCAGGCTCCAAAATGCAGCTTTATGTGCTCCAAATAAATAGTCAGAGACATTCCTACTGATTCTGGGAAAAATGGGGACAGTGGTTTTAGCAGAAAAAACCCCAGACTTGTCACCTGTCAGAGTTCAGTTGAACGTGCCCTCTATAAATGCAATGGTGATTAATTTCTATATAATTCTCATGGTTTAAAGCCAAGGTATATCCTAGAGTTTGCATCCAGAGTGGCAATAAAATCTGCTTTACCCTCCCATCTCATTGTTGGAAATGATGCTAAAAGCCAGCATTGCTTCCATGTTTATTGAAGGACCGAGTGTACCACCCTTCCACAAACGAACTTATCACAGCACCACAGAGAGCAGCTCTGAGGAGGCAGAAACAAGCAAAGAGGAGGAAAACAAAGGAAGGAGAAGAATAAGTTTACAGCCCAGAAAATTATTTAAAACAGATGATGCGGCGGCTTACAGAGGTTGGTCATGGACTGACAGGGCAAAGTTTTCAAATAATGCAACAGATTCAAGTTTTAACAAGGGAATAGAATATCCATAAAAAGGCATTTATACGTTAAAGCAAAGAATAAAAATACTAAATATTTAGAGTCTGGGTCCATATAAAAAGTGAGAAAATTGATATGCAAGTAGAAACTGGTTTCAGCCATCTAATTGGTGACATTAATTTATATAGAACAAAAGCTGTCCTAGGCCCTGTGCTAACTTCAGATTGAGTACTTTTGAATTTGAATTTGACATTATATTTTTGTTCTCTTCAGTGTCTGAAAGTTTCTCCACTCGGTCTGTAAATGACCTGTCTGGTTTGGATGGGGAATTCTGGAAGGCTGATTGCTCAACCATCAGCATTTGTCAGCAGCTCCAGAAAGAATTTACCAAGAAAATTGAGGCAAGGCCCTTCACGTGCATCAGTTGGGGGGTACAAGAGCACATGGGGGACAGCTTGGCTTGCACCACACAATGACATTTTTACAAGGGGGTTTGTTGTGATACTAAGTTGTTACAGTACTGAACATACTACAGGTTTGGGTTTTTTTTCCCCTAAAGTGCAAATAATCTGAATTTCATGTTACAACATCCTCTTAGAACCGCTCCCGGAAAATGGATAATTTGAATAAGCAAACACTGAGAGCTGCCCATCAGCATTTGGCATCAATGAGTATCCAACTCCATGAGTGCAGGTCAGTAATGGCACAGTCTGTTAAAACATCCTGAACATGCACTGAATACCTTCTGCAAGTAACCTGGTTTGTTTTCCTAGGATCAGGCAGTTGGATAAATTTCATTTAACTCTTGCTGAGGAACTGGAGAAATTTGAAAGGGACTCTCAGTCCCTGAAAATCATGGAAAAGGAATTATCGGTTTGTATTTTAGTTGTTTGATCATGGGTTTAAGGGAATTATTTGGGAATCTGTAGATCATTCACATCATCTTTAACTTAATATCATTAATTTTGATTTTCAGAGCCTTTACCTTCTTGCTTCTAGTTAGGTCAAATTCCAAATAATGCACTTGGGGTGTCAGGATGCTCTTAGAATCCCAAGCTTACTCTGTGTTTTCCTCCATGTATCCACTATATGAGTTCCTGTGTGTTTTTCCTCCTACAATAAACTCCTACAAGTACTTTAATGGGCTGGGTTTTTCCAACTCCTGTGGGGGCTGTGTAACTCCTGCCCCTTCTGCATTGAGTCTGTGGTTGTCATTCTGGTCATATTAGAAATTAATGACTTTCAGTTGGAAAAATCAGTTCTCACTGCTTAGCATCTCTTCATATTTTTCTTTCCAGACCTTTTGGATAAAGCATTCCCACACTTATAGTACGTACATGAAAAATGAGCAGCAGAGGTCAGTAGGATTCACTAATCCTGGGATGAGATTTGTGTTCTGTTCACTTCAGGGAGATCAGCACAGCTCCTCTTCTCTCTGCAGCTTCTTCCATAAAAGAGAGATAATTCATGAGAAAATGAGATTAAAATGATCATGCAATTATTCTCCAGCTAAATTTCTCCACATACCTGAGGGACTGATCCAGTAGTAACAATGATGGGGATGTTCATCCATGCTTTAAATGCAAAAAGAATCCTAACAATGGGATGTATTTGTGCTCTGTGTAGGAAGTTCTTATGTAGCAAAGTTGTTTGAACTGCCTTTATTTCTTTAGAATTCAGGTTCTTAAAACTTCCTTTGAAAAGAATATCTACCATTCTGTTGGCTGTGAAGAAAATGTTTTTACTTCAGAGGTATGGTGAACTTCTGTTTTGCTCATTTTAATAATTCCTCAATTGTACCCACAGACACCAGTATTTGCATTTTTAATGAAGATTTTCTCCTTAGCATTACATTAATGATACATCGTATTTTTTAGCTTTTGCCATAAAATGTCCCTTAATTTCACAATATTCAGTGTTTATGCCTAGAGTTCACTTATCACAAGATGTGTGCAGTTATCAGGACTTACTCTGGATTCTGTGACTTTGTTTATTGGTGTTACTGGTGTAAGAAAGAAGAAATTTAAAACATCCTTTTCCATGGGCTGCATGTGCATCTGTATCTCTTGGCTATGACACATTTAGAGATATCATTGTTTGCTTGAAAATGGGGTGGCACTTGTGAGCAGGGGAGATGCATTCAGTGTCTTTTTGTAGATGCATACGCTGAAAGAAGACATAAAAGGACTGCAAGAGAAATTTCTAAAAGAAATGGTAAATAAATGTATCTTGTTCTCATTTTTTATTTCTTTTTTGCAGTTTGAACACTAAATTACTAAAATTTTGATTTCTAGTCCCCTGTCAATAATAAAAATTAGTCAGAATGCAAATGTCACTGACTTAAAACCTTACTTGGGTGATGGGAGCCACAGGCAGCTGGGAATGGACTTGTTTAGTTCTTAGTCTTAATGTTGAAAATTATCATCTTTGATATTTTAAGCAGCATGTACAATGCTCCAGGATTGCAACACATTAAATAAAATCGGCCTTTTTTCAAAAGCATGTGATAAATGTAGTGTGATAAAGGTGATGAGTGTATTTCTTTTTTTTTGTACAGCAAGAAACGGAGCTCTGTAACGTTCGCAGGGGATTGCAGACCTTGTTTCAATCAAAGGCAGAATTCTGAAGTGATTTCTCAGATTCCTTCCTGAAATTCGAGGTGAATATAAACATTTTTGTAATGGAAAATTTGGAAACTTTTTATTTTTTGGTCACACTCAAGGAAGCTACTGTACTGAAATAGGATTTATCCACTCACCTGTGAGATTTGTAATTATTTTACTGAGTCTGCTAAACTGTAGTATGCCATTTTATTTTTAGCACATGCTACTTTTAAAATAGTCTTTAACAATTTTTCTAGGTTACTTGACTGACTTCCAGCGAAATCACTTTGAATTTCACTTTGAATCTATGTTTTGGGTCTGATCCAGAATACAAGTCAGGAATTATTTAGGGACCAAACGACCTGGTTTGATCTCAGTCCTGTTTGTCTGTGCTGTTAGGCTTCAGTAGGATTTTCTGAGAGAGAACACTCTCAACACTTGTGTTGGAACTGTGTTGCAAATAGTTCTATTAAACAAGTCAAGAAAAACAGATGCTGTCTGTTGGGTTTTTTACTTCATGTCACTGTTATTTTGCTTTAAATCAGATAGAGCTGCTGTGCAAATATTTTGGGTAAGAATTTTAAAGCCACAAGGCTGCATTGTCTCTGGAGGTAATTACAGTGAAATTTCCAGTAAATAATTTGGTCCACTCATCCCGTTTACATCAGTGGACAAATGTTTTCTGGGCTTCTGGTTTTTGTGTGGCTTGGGGGTTTTTTGGGCCTGTGCTCACTGTGATCTCCACTAGATGGACTCCGTGAGATGTTGAACTTTTCTTTCCACTGCTGCGATTGACTTTTATCTGAATGAAACAGGACTTTTCTCTAAACTGTACAAGGTTTTAAAAGTGCACTGCAAGGCCCAAATTCTTTCTTAAAAGAAGGCCATGTGGGAAAAAATAATACTACAGCCTTGTTTTTAGTGGCAGGAACTTCAGGCCTGTTTCCTTTCCCACTGGGAGGAAGCGGCCCGAGAACAGCCTCCCTGAGCCCAGTGTGCCCTCTGAGGTGTGATCCCGAATTCCAGCAGGAGCCGAGCACACTCCGTGGCCCAGGGATGTCCAGACAGCTCCGGAGCCGCCCAGAGGCCGAGCTCGGTGCCGGGGCTCAGCGGCTCTGGAGCTGTCACAGCTTGTGAGGAGCAGAGCAGAGGCCTGAGGCTGAGGAGGGATCCCAGCGCGGGCAGGACGGAGCCTCCCGCAGCCACCCCGCAGTGGCACAGCTCAGGGGCACTTCTTGGCATTTAAAAGCTGCTTTAAGTTACCCTTAGAGTATTTTTCTT
This sequence comes from Regulus satrapa, assembly GCA_013396955.1. Classification (NCBI taxonomy): domain Eukaryota; kingdom Metazoa; phylum Chordata; class Aves; order Passeriformes; family Regulidae; genus Regulus; species Regulus satrapa. The sequence continues at coordinate 1,157,891 of VWZN01002258.1, forward strand.
TTAGCTATATTTTCCAGCATAATTTTCATGGTGGTTTATGTCATATTTAATGCCAGTGGAAGTGTGCATCCCTGCTAAACAGGACATACTGTACGTGGATTATTAGCCAAGTTTAGTTTGGAGTTAGCAGTGGCTCATCTGCTCTGCTCAAACTGAAACTGCTGCTTCTGCTGAAGAAACTTTGCACTCCTTTCTGTTTAGCCTTTTTGTACATTGCACTGGACTATCATTATATTGTGGTTACAAATTAATCCTTATACTATACAATTATTAATCCTATATTATTAATAATGACATGATAGTTATATATATATATATGTTAAAAGGATAGTTATGATGTTACATATTTCTGTGAAAAGCTAGCAAGTTAAAAAATGACAATAAAGAGGAAAAAGCACATCTTTGGATCAAGTGATGGGATCATTCAAGTCTTCAGCTGATAGTCAAGTAAGACAAACATTAAAATGCTGACACCACCTCTCCCAGCAGTCCTTAGTTCCTTCTCCCATTGCACTGCCACAATTTGTGTTGCACTGTGTGTCCTTACCTGCCATTCCTGCCTCACAGTTTCTCCAGGAGCAGCTCCAGTTCCTGTGATTCCATCCCCACCCGGGGCAGAACTGCCACTCTGTGGAGGCTGTTCCCCACCTCACAGCAACTCACTGCTACTCTATATAAGCACTTTGACAGACTGCATTTTATTATTTTCACACTTCATGGAGATCATCTCAATGAAGCTACAGGACCAAGAATGCCTTTTTCAAGTTTTTAACATGGAATGACTCCTGGAATGGCAGCACTTCAGAGTCTTGCAGAGAAATGTTTGTCTTGTGAGTGGATTCACCATTTTGTTCTGTCTCATCACATGTGGTTTCCAGCTATCAGTGTGTTGTTTTTCTCACAAGTATTTTTTAGTAGTATTGAGTTAATCTTCAGGTGCTTCTCCATGTCAGGAATTAGGAAAATTTCTGGCTTGACATTTCTCTCAACCAGTTCTATTTGCTTTGTTATTAGCATTTAGTGGATTTTTTCTTCTTACTGTCAAGAAAGCATTAAATCCATTTGTTTGCTAAACATCAAAGTACATTGTTACATTTCTGCCTATGGTTGTCCCATTTAGTAATTTTGAATAGCAGTGAACCAAATTGTCACAATAAACCAATTTACAGAGTCAGACCCTCAACTGGTGCAGAATGACAACCAACTTATGCTATTCCATGAGATGGAAAACCTTAGTTGAGATCATCCTTTTGCAGACTCTCTGTTGAGAAGAAGTCAAATGGGTTGGTGCATAATAATTATAATCTCTTCCCAACTATCCCTGGGAAAAAAAAAGAGCTTTAGGAAACATGTTAATTTCCTGCAATAAGTAGTCATTTAATTAAAGAACAAAAGTAACAGGAATCAAAAATGCTTGCAGCTGTGATTCTGTTAGACAGTATATAAAAAAGAATGAAATTATAATACATTAAATTAGTTTTTAGAACACGAACTTAGGTGTTTTACAAACTAATTGTGGTAAGTTCAAAATGTCTTGTCAACGTAATACTGGATGACAGAGTGTCATGTCCATTTATGTCAGAGGCCTTGGAATGGTAAAGCCTGTACATGCACAACATCTCCTTTTCCAAGGCAGGCTGCAAACCAGTTCCACACAGGTGGGAAAGGAGAGGAGGAGGCTCTTCCAAGTAACTTCACTCCAGTCTGTTTCAGCAGCTCGTCCCACTCCTCAGGCCAGACTCTTCTGCCTCCAGAGCTCAGGGCTGGCACCTGTCCCCAAGTGCTGCAGAGGCTTCACTGCAGAGTCCTTCTGTCACATCAACGTCCAGGGAGCCTGCACTGAACCTCAGGGAAAGACTTCAGTGTCCCCTGATTGTGTTCAGCAGCAATATCAAAAAGTAAAGACAGATTCTTCTCAGAAGAAAATTCCTATGGCCTGTGAAATCTAGGAGAAAAGAGAGACTTTTTCAAACCACTTTGCAATAGAATTCGAGTATTTTTTATTCAATTATTTGATGTTAGGTTAACAAAATTTTTTAAAGCCCAAAAAAGTACTCATTCTCTTTAAAGGTACAGCAACAGTACTGAAGAATATTAGCAACTCTTAATTTTCCCCAGCATATTCTCACCCATGTACCATGCCTAGTGCAGGTACAGTCCTCAGGGCCCAGTGTACCTGGTTTACATTTCTTTGGGAATGTAACTGCAAATACAGGTATGCAGTTGATTGTGGGGGATTTTTTAGCAAATGAAGCCACAGTTTGTCACTGGTAGCAATATTCTTCATTGTGCAGTGATCTTGGGTTTTAAGAGTTAAACAAGATTAAAATGCTTCCTAAAGTATGAGGAGATACTGCTGGTGAAATGTTTGATAGTCTCACGAGTCTGGAATAACTATTCTTGCTCTGTAGGCTTCTTCTTTTGGCTGAGATCCGTAATTAAACCCCCAATCATTTGTAATGCCCTAGCACTAATTGTAAACTGGAGCCCTGTTTACTCCTAATATCCTCAACAAATTTCAGGATCTCTCATTATCATCTACTCAAACTCCCCAGGTAGCTGCAATTAGGAAATGTATAGCTCACTTCCAGACTGCAACTGCAGCCATCCCTTTTCCCTTCCCACATTTCCCTCCATCAATGCAGTGAAGCTCCTTTGCCCTTAATGGTGGCTTTTTGCAAGTAGCAAAAAGCCTCTCATCTTGTTTCTCCACTTAAAGAAGGGAAATGAATATTTTTATGTGTGTTTACACACAGTCCCTGCCACCAGTGCTGGCACATGGAGCGGACAGTGGCCTGAGCAGGTTCCCAGTGGCCCAGTCACGTGGAGAGGGACAACAATCCAGACCTGTTCTCTCTCCTGACCTCCTCCTGACAGGGAGTTAAGTGTCATTAAGTTACCTGGGGCTTGCTTCTTCCAATAGCAGCTGCACTGGCAGGGAATACTGAAATCCCCAGGCTGAATCCTTTTAACAAATCCAATTAGAACAAAGGCATTACCCCTGAGCACTGCCCTGTTATGCTCAGTGCAGTTTTGGATTTTCGAGCAGGGAATCTTCCCTGTTTGTGGTAAGGCTGCAGACTCGAGTACATTTAATTTGGAGATCTTTATACAGTGTATATTTAATGGTTCTACTTTTAAAAATCATATTGTTTTCTGTATGATATACTTCTTTTGGGTTTTGCCCTGTCTTTGAATCTTTGGTGCAAGAAATGCTATCTGAGGGATCTTCTGGAGAATGGCTGCAGGTTTCTTGGTATGTGCTAACAAAAGCCCCCAGAAAATCAGAAAACTGAGTTCTCTTCAGGAAGAGAAATGCTCCCATTTTCCTTTAATATTAACCTCCCTTTGTATATTCTCCCTTATCCAGCATGTAAGAGTAAAATCCACAGGTTCAGGACTCAAGCAGAGTTTTTAGCAGGCAGTGGAAATGAAAACTGGAGAACTGACCTTGTCAAATGTTTGCTCGATGCATGAACCTCCATTTCATTACTTTTGTATTCATTCAACTCTTTCCGAATTGCTGCCTAGGAATTGAAAAGAGAAAAACATGACAAAGAATTTTGTGTTTGTGAGCAAAATCCCAGATGTGCAGAGCAGAACAGTTTTCTAGGGAAGAAGAACCAGGTATTGGGTATAGCAGAGCACTCTGCTGGTACAAATGCTGAATATTTGTGTTGTATGGATCGGTGACACAGTACTTCTCATTTGTTATTGATTGCTGACAGGGTCACTGCTGTCTAGAAGCAATTCTGTCAGAATAACACCTCAGGGCTGGTTGTCTCACACTTAATAAGATTCCAGTTAAAATTTATTAAAGATTAAGAGAAACTGCCAAGAAATTGATCCGTTTCTCAGTGACAAATGCAAAGGTGCAGCTCTGACCCTGACTTCCTGATGGGTGCCACCAGTATGTGCAGAACTGTCTCTTTCTTAAACCTGCCTTGTTAATTGAAACATGAACATTGAAACAGTAAAACCATCAGAAGTCTAATTTTAATCAAAGTACGTACAAGGAAAATAGAAAATCTTTATTCCATTGATTATTATGGAATAGCTTATTCATCATTTTAGAGAGCTTGGGAGAACAGCTACTGGAGTGGAAGTGCTCTCTTCCTTTTCTGAGTCCTCTAAACTCATTTTTCCCTTACTGGGAGACACTGGGATGGAAACCAAAGATGTGTTTGCTATCCACATCTCAGCACAAAGCCATGCTAGCACTCCTGTGTTTGCCATTTTGTCAGTAATTGTCTCAGCATCCTGCTCCCTCTGCTTCCTGCAGCCCTGGCTGGAATCATGGTGAACTACTCTTATACTCAAGCATGAAAATGTGACACTTAAACCGGGCTGTAAATCAGCTACGTGGCAGACATGAGATGAGAACGTGGGTCCAGTGAGTCCTTAAACATTCACAGGAGACAGGAGAGGAAATTTTTGCATGTTTGGGGCAAAACTTCCAGTCTGAGAATAAAGGTTGGCTGGAAGTGGTTTTGAGTTGGAGCCCAAAAGATTGTATCCACCTTTTTGCAGGGTAGGTAGAAGCCTTTTGAGTTATCAATAGGCTTTTTTATGACATTGGGATGATTTCAACATAAAAAATCAAGACAAAGTTTACTGAGATGAAATGTTGCAGGGGTTAGAGTCTGTTGGGAATGTGATGTAGCATTACAGACAAAACAAGGAGAAAGCAGAATGTTGTGGTTGTGTCAGTACCTTGTCTGCTGCTGACAGCCGTGTCCATGGTTTGTCCGCTCTCCTGTCGTAGTCCTGTGCTTTTGCCACTTCCACATAATCACTGAATCGAATCAGGATCTTTCTGTCTCTCAGTTCATCAACTGTAGGTCTCTGGTTAAGCTGTATTCAAAAGTTTAAAAATGCAATATCTGTTTCTTTTCATCTTGGCTCAGTGTGCATTTACACATATGGAAAACCACCCCAACCCTTGGAAACTCCAGAGAAATATTTCATCATTTGGAGGACTGCGAGGAGAGCAATAATGGTTTAAATGGAGGTGTGGGCTACAGCACAGTGCCTTTACAATAGACAAAATAAGAAAATATTTTAACCCAGATACTGATAAAATATCTTCTCAAAATGTAAGGAGATCATGAAGGATGTTTTTATGATCTCTGGATAATTCTGGATGTTCTGCTACAGGGAGAGGCAAATTGTCTGTGTGAGATTCTCAGCCCTAGACCCACTATAAGAATTTCAGTCTAACTTTACCAAGTTATCAGCATATTTGGTCTGTAATTCCATTAAGGATTTCTAAGAACAGAACAACAAGATCTTGTTCTTATTCTCAGAATATTTTAAATGCAAAAAAAAGAAATGTACTTATGAGAGCAGACCTGCTGTTCTGCAGGGAGTCAGCTCTGCTACAAAGAATGAAAAGTCCTTTTCCAGCAATGGAGCTGGCAAACATGCAGTGTGCAAACAAATGCCCATTTTCTGAGTAAGTTTATATGCAAATATTCTACCAAATCTCATCTAGCTGAGATAAGGTGGATATTTCTATAATTCTTATTGCCAGACACTGCTGAAGAGGATGCATATTAAGGGAGGTTCTGTGTAATAACGACCTCTATGGCTGGTTGATATTAAAGTAATTTTGCTAAATTTCTAAAATCTAATAGCAGGTAATGCAAGATTTTTACCTTTCTTGTCAGTCTCTGCTTGATTTCCCTTCTCTCTTCCTGTTCCGTTTGATCATTTCGTTCTGCGGAGAATATAAAAAAAAAGATGACTTTCCTCATGAGGAAGTTTGGTGTTTTCCCAAGTTGCAGGCAGTAAGGAGCTCAGCCAAACGAGCAGCTGGCAGTTGTGAGTTTCAGTAATTCAGTGCATCTCTGGTGAGAGTTGGAGCACGGAGTCACCTCTGTGTGAGGACACCGTGCTGGTGCCAGTGTCAGCTCTGAACTCCACGGGGATTTAACGAAACCACAGCAGCCACACCAACGCTCCCCTCGGATAAACTTTAGAAGGAAAATCAGAACACTCCATAGCTGATCAATCCTTTTTTTGTACTCTCCATGTCGCTGGAGCCATTCACGCTGTCAGATGCTGAGGAGCCTCATGGCAGCAGCTCCAGTTCTGTGCCCGGTGCTGCTCTCTCAGGCTCCCGGCTTGCCCTGCCATCAGACCCCTTTCTCCTCGCGGGGTTCCTGTGCAGGGTTCTGCTCCCAGCTCCTGGCTTTGTGTGTTGTGCCTATTAACATTCGAGCCGTGAGAACTCCTACACACTGGCTCTAAAAATAGCCCGGAGTGCTGTAACGCTGTGAAATAGATCCCCTGCCTTAGGAAACGAGTTAATGGCGTTTCTATTCCCAGTACTATCTGTTACTAAATTAAGGCGTGAGCCCGTGACCTGAACAAAGCTGCAGAGCCAGAGAAAAAGCTTTAACCGTTCTGGGATTCTCTGGGTACTACTGGGAGGTTTATTATACCACTTGCATTAGGTATTTCCAGTGTTAAAGCACACACGTGATTTCTACTATGCCTCCAAAACCCACTAGCGCTGCAGATGGATTTCCGAGATATTTTTAACAATGAAGCATTTTTCTCCCTGATTTTTGCACTCATTAGATGACACTGAGCTGCAATCAAGTCTATTTAAAATAACATAGTAGTGCTCAGCTCCACCTGGCTAGGGTAGAAGTGTAAATCAAATGAATTTCAAATGCTCTAATGTGCTGCATTACAGTTCAGTGGCAAGGCGCAAAATGTAAAGAGAACAGGTCAGCTAAAATTAGTGCTGTGTCAGGGATGAGCAGCTATTTCAGTCTGCAAGTGTAAAAGAACAGCCTTTCAGAAGTAGAGGGTATTCTTAGATATGGAGACATTGCAAGAAGTTGTTCATTCAGCTTTAATTCGCCCATTTTAGAGTAGATATTCCTATTTTGTATATTTTTTTTAAATTTAAAATAGTTCATTTTCTGTAGTGTAGTGCGTTTTAAAGATAGGATGTGATATGCAGTGAGAGAACTGCCCAGAGAAGCTGTGGCTGTGCCATCCTGAGAGCCCTCCAGGAAGGGTGGATGGGGCTTGGAGCAACCCAGTCCAGTGGCAAGTGGCCCTGCCCGTGGCAGAGGCTGGGACAAGATGATTTTAAAGGTCCCTTCCAATCCAAACCCCTTCTGTAATTCTATGATTCAAATTCCCAAAGGAAAGCCAAATATACACATTTCTGATCAAAAACTTCTGCAAATATACTAAATGTGTAGTAACTTATTTATATTTTCTTGGGTTCAGTGCTTATTTCCAGCTCCAAGAAATGAAAGAAATAATACTTTTACCCAAAATAACCAAAACAAAAAAAAACAAAACCAAAAAAAAAAAACCAAACAGGAGATTTGATATGAAATGCTGGCAAGGGGTTCTAGAACTCGGGCATTATTACTCAGACAGCCCAGAGAGGCTTTTCCCATCACCATAATTCTGCCCACGCAGATCCATTCATTGCTGAGGGCTGGTTTGGTAAATCTGAGCAGAGATGCTCCCAGTTCTGAGGGGGCCTCACGCAGAGCTGGAACTCGTTCTGTCTCTCTCAGGGAGCTCTCAGCTCTGCGTGACACTGAAGCATCTCCTTGGGCTCAGCACGAAGCAGGGATTGTTGTGTGGGGCTCAAGAGATGCCTTCTTGGCTGTGAGTTCAGCTTTCTGTTGAGTAGAGCAAGGACACGTCTGACACCTGGCCTGGGATTTTCGTTCATTTGCTTTTTATGCTTGGTGGGAAGCCAGCAGTGTTTCTATGGTTAAAGGACTTGGAAGATCAACAAAATTGGAAGAAAGTGCTGGCTTTAAGTTTGCTTTTTAAGTATTACTTTTATCTCAGAACTCCCTAAAGGGGATAAGAAATCACTTTTTGAAATCTTGCTGAGATTTGCTTTAAAGCGACAGTAGTTGTACTTTGCAATATGCTTCTCTTTTTCACCAGAGTTGTACAAATGTGAATTCTGAGTCCATAAAAGAACTTCTGTCAGCAGTACCAATTATGAGCATCAAAGATGTTGGGAAATGCACAACTTAAAACTGCACAAACCCTTACTACACCTGAAGGAGGTTGTGGAGATTTCACTGAAGGGCTTTTATCCTGCTACAGCTTTTTAATATAATGGCAGAGGTAAATAAAATGGAAGTGGTCCTGATCCCAGCTGAACCTGTCTAAAGCCTGAGCAACTCAACAAAACTCAATAAATTTGCTCCATGCTGGGAGCTCTTTAAATGAGATACAAATCTAGACCAGTATGTTTAGCTGGTATTCAGGAACTATCTTTAATTCTGCTTTATCTTCTTTCTGCTTTATCTCTCTCTAAGCTCATTATATGAATGTATTCAAACTTTTTTATTATTAAAGATGGTCAGTTTAACCCAGATTAAGGATGTAACCAGCGCACTTCAAAAAAGCAAACACAAAGGAACAGATTTTTTCAGTGGAGATCAGCTTTTCCTTAGCCAGGGAAAAAAAAACCCCAAGGAACAGATTTTCAGAGATCTTGGTTACTGACTCTTGAAAATCTGTCACCTCTAGTTCAGGACCTTAGGTTACTGCATTTTCCTGCCTCTCTGGTAGAGGTGAAGTTTGGCCAAGTTCACTCACCCATGTTGCACGGAGGATTTTCTTTTCCTCCTCCAGCTGTGCACGTGCACAATAAAGTTCATTTTACTGGGTGTGATCTGTGCACTGGAACTGTACAGAAAATACTGCTAAATATACAATGCATGTGGAATCCCTTTGTGTGAAAACCGAAATGAAATCCCAAATAACTTCAATGGCAAGAGCATAAAGGTTTTCCCTAGGAACTGCTAAGAAAGTTCTGAGACATGAAATTTTAGGTAATGCAATGTTAAAGAGTTTTTTACCCAGTGAATTACAATCACACGATTAAATATGCATTAAACAGCGTAGGCAGCACTGCTTGTGGGACAGATTTCTGTGGCTTTACGTTTTACACTTGTTTAATGAGAACCTACAGTTCACATCACTCTGGGTTTTGTGTTTCAACACTAAAGAGACTAAATAGCAGATGGATTCCCCCTTTTGAGATCCACAGTGGAGACAATTTCAAAGCTGTCTCTCACCTTCCTCTAATTCAGCATTTTTAAGGGAAGGGATTATGTTCATCATTTGTTTGATGCCTTGGAAACATTTAGGAAAAAGAGTTGCAAGTTTTGCCTTATGAATTTATAACAGGCCTGGGACTGTCCCTCTAATAATTCTGATATCTTGGGGTGATCTTTGACTTGGCTGTGGGAAGATCTCCAGTGACATGAACAAACAGACCTGGGGAGAATCACATCTCTGCAAGGATGCATCTCCCTTCCACTGTATTGCCAGTGCTATTCAGTGTTTGCCTTGAAAATCCATGTCTGGAAAAATGTCACTCCAAATCTCATGGCACTGGGGCACTCGGACTGTATTCCCCTCCTGGACACCAGTAAGGGTGGAATCAGAATGAAAATTATTTGAAAGCCTGAACCTGAACCTGTTCCTTTTGTCATAAAATTGCAAGTCTTTGTGAAAAATTAAAACTTTTAATTACAGAAAATGATCCAAGTGAATTAATTTGTCTATTTAAAAATAATACATTCCGGAAATGCAATCACTGAATTCAACAAACACACATAAAATACTTTAGGGGGAAAAAATACTCACGTTTCAGTATATTCCTTCTTTCTAGCTCCTCAACAGCGGGTCTTTGGCTGAGTCGCCTGCGGAAAAACACCAAAATCACATTTTGTACCATGCCTGTTCTTTGGAAAGTCTGTAGAATTCTGAATTCTGGCTGGTGTTTTCCTCAGGAGGGGACTACCAAATGTCTCCCCAGGACTCGTGAAGAAAAAAATTTTTTAAAAAAAGGAATCCAGGCAGAGGATTCTTCCTTGATTATTTTTCCCAAATGCCAGTAATGCAGGTAAAAGTTCTCCTCTAGTCCGCCCTGCTGTCAGTAAAACGCTTCCTCGGAACGTGCATCCTTTTCATCCCACTTTCCAGACAGTCAGCTGGAACCAGCACTCTCCCGAGGTAAAAAAAAATTCACTCTCAAGGCGGTTACCAAAGGAGTTTCACAGTGATCTTCTGCCTCTCTCCCTGCCTTCCCCTTCTAATCACACGGAGCAGCGCATTTCCTTCTCCCTACTCCAGCGGTGCATCCTGACAAGAGGCAGGCTGGCAGAAATGAAGCTTCCCTGGGCTTTCCTGGGCTTTCCTGAGCCCACACCCAGCAAGCCCGAGCCCCCAGCTCGGCTCCTGCCTGCTGCATGCAATCGATTCGTGTGCTGCTCACAGCCTCGCGCTGTCTGAGCGGAGTGTCTTGCTTCCACCTCCCCTTTTCAGTAGTGCTGCCTCAGGATTGAGTCTTCAAATCATATGATCGGTGCCAGGGCGATTTTATTGCGCATACTAAATGAGCCTCCCCCCACGAGGCGCCGTGAGATCTGCAGAGGAGCTCAGGTAATCGGAGCCACACACCGGGGCTGCATTGCTGCCTTTCCCGTGTCATAATCCAGCCGGCAGATCGGAAAGAGTTCCCGAGCCTTCCCGGCCTGCGTTCTGGCAGCGCCGAGGATTCTCATCGCCTGCTCTCAGCAGATGTTGCCAAGCCGGAGATGAAGTTACAGGGACAAAGAAACGCTCAGAGCAGGGACCACACTGCAAACTGCTGCAGTTAGTCCTCTGCTGGGTGTAGGGAATACATGAATAAAGTCATGCTGTAACAGCATATACATTTTGTCAAATATACAGCAGATGGGAAAATGAAGTAATTGTTAACACACTGCAAAAAAAAAAAAAACCCAGAAAAATTACTTGATTCTAATTTTTCCTTTCTTTGTAGCCCTAACTCACTACACCTTCCAACTCTGTGGTCATATGTTATCAGACCAACAGTTCCTTACCCTTTTTAAATTGAACTCTCTGGAAAAACTCTCATCTTAGGCAACAGGAGACACCACAGCTACTGCACCAAATTCACACCAACAGAAAACTTAGATAGAGGAACTCTTGTGCAGAAACACCTTCAGCTCAACTCTCTTCCTACCTAATGATTTGTATTGCCTAAGGCTTTTCTCATGACCTCTGGGTTCTCTTTGAAGTAATAAACCAGATACTCCGGCAGCAGAGGTTGCAATAATTCCAACTGAAACAGGGATGATGCTGAAAATAAAGGCTTTAAATGTGTATTTTTAATTCCTGTTACACTTGGACTCCTCCCTCATTTCCCTGTGTGTCTCAGAAATTACACAAGTCTGGCCAGGTGTTGTTTGAAACACATAAAGTACATTTTATAATATGAATCAGGGAAGAATGACTTACTTGGAGAGCTCATCTGCAAATGAAAGGTTCACCTGACCTGCTGCTCATATGCCTCTCTCAGCCATTCTTCATTACAACCCTGCCATGGGAGATTGATAGATTCTCCCAAATCTGTACATTATGTTGCAGAGGCCCCTTTCAAACTGAGAGATTAAAAAGCCTAACAGAATAATTAGAACAGTATGAGAATGCAAATGTATGTGAATATTCTGTGATTCTGTGTGAATTCTCTCTGTGTCTGTGTGTATATATATAATATGTATGATCATTGATTATTTAAACCCTGTTTCCCTTTTGGCTTTGGTAAATACATGTAAGTGCCCATTTTTCTGTGCACACCCTCAGCTTTACCCCCAGCAGAAGGAAAAGGTGCAGACAGACACAGGACTACGTGCACATGAGAGCATTGAAGGGGGTTTTTCGGAGATTCAGACCACACTTCCAAACTTTGTGTCACAGTCACAAAACCAGACACGGACTTTGGTTAAAAATAAATTTTTAACAGGGTTTCAGGAAGGTGAGGGTAGAGTGAAAATACCAAGTACAAGGAGAGTCACGATCAAATGAGAAGGGAAAAAACTCTGACATTGTTGCTGTCAAGGTCTGGGGACATTTTGGGTTTATTTATTATGTCTGCTGTTCAGGGGAAGTCTCTCTGTGCCCAGAAACAACTTTCACTTCCTTTCTGAGCTGCTGTGGGGTGGCTGGGCCTGGGGAGCTGGTGAAAGGCTCCTGACAGTGACCCCTGACAGTGACACGGTCACAGGGGCTGGAGCACGGCCTGGGGCCACACAGCTCTGCTGAGCTGGCCCGGGGTCACTCGGGGCTCCAGAGCCCCTTTCTGCAGGACTTCACCACTTGTCCAGTGAATCCAGTGCCTTGTCTGGCTGCCCCTCAGAGCGAGCCCACGCTGCTCTGAGGTGGAGGTGCCCTCCACCTCAGCCCCACGCCGGGGCCACCTGCAGCCAGCCAGAGACAAGGACAGACCTCCTGAGGGCTCCTGGCAGGGCAGGGGTCACTCCTGTCAAAATCCACACCCCTCCTGAAGCAGCTTTAATGTAAGAAACCATTTCGGGTGAATTTGTGCCTCTGCTTGGGTGAGTCTCCTCTGGGTGCCTCAGGATCTGAGCAATGGGTGCTCTGTTGTGGATATTTATTTCATGTCTTCCCTGAAGCTGAAAGGTGTGAAACCCTGCCTCTGGCAGAAGCAGAAACACACCCTGTGTGCTGAGCTCAGGGGGTTTCCTCAGAAGGGACTGTCCATGCCTGCGGAGAGCCAGTGCCGCCGCCTCAGGGACACCTGGCCTGGGCAATGGCCGCGGCTCCCCTCACACCGTGGGGAACACGGCCCGGAGCAGGGCACGGAGAGACTGAGCAGCCAGAGAGGGGATGTTCAGATCTCTTATTTAAAGGAAACAAACTCCAGCTGAATAACAATTACCAGCCGGCTGCAGAGCAGGTGAGAATCACTCTGCTAAACAGGATTAAACAGGCACCTGCCATGAGGGAGCCTTTGTGAGGGCTCACACCTGAGGCCCGGTGACTATGGATGGTCTCCACAGGCTTTGCAGAGAGAGGATTCTGCATGAGGCAGGTGCAAGTGATTTTGAATCGGTCCTGGTTAATTTCCTGTGGATCCAGGGAAGTCTCTGTCCCTCAGTGAGGATGGCTGTCGGGCTCACTTGGGGCCACTGGCCACGGCTGGAGGGGCCATTCGAAGGGCTGAGGTGGACAGGAGGCTCCAGCACTGCTGCAGCACAGCGTGGTCATGGCTGGGTGAGTCTTGTGCTTTCATTTCTGTTCTTTTTTACTCAGGGACTCACAGCTCCACGTGGACTCACTTCAGCAAGGTGACTGTGAGCTCCATGGGGAGTGCTCGTGCACCACTTCTGTTGTGTGGCAGTAATGATTTATTTCAGCTGATTGCAATATCTATTCCTTGCTTCTGGGAAATTGATTAATGCTCTTATGTTCTTGGGTGTTATGAAAACCTAGGTTTGGATATTTTTATGTTGCCTGGTGAGGCAGAAGTGCTCCCTCTGAGAACCTGTGGGGCCAGTTCTTTTGGGGAAGGTGTTGAATCTTTCTTGAAAATGCTTGAGTAACTTGCAGGCTGCTCCCACCTCTGCCCACAGTGCCCCTGGAGTTGCCTTATTAAGAGTGCTCAGTCCAGGATTTTGCTTCCCTGTTAGTTTAAACCAGGGGATGCCCAGCAGGAAGNTCCAGATTCCCCCACAGTGTCCCTAGAGTTGCCTTATTAAGAGTGCTCCCTGCCTTATTAAGATTTTGCTTCCCTGTTAGTTTAAACCAGGGGATGCCCAGCAGGAAGTGGAGCTGAACTGGCATCACCTCAGAGGTGACTGCAGCTGCCTCTGGGAAACTGAGCCCAACTGGAGGCACCAGAGTCACTCTGCTGTCCCTGGTGTCTGGATACAGTTCAGAGATTACTGCACGTGTGTCAGAGATGCTCCAAGTTGGGACAGACACCAACATTTTCTCATAATATTAAAATAGTCACCCTAATTGTGTGGGGATAAATGGGGATGGACACATGGCACTTCATGTGCATCTGCTTCTCGTGTTCAGAAAAACTGGAAAAATTTTGTGTTACTGTTGTTTGGTGCAAAGTGGGCACAAACCTTCAAGCAGCCCATGTTTTTCAGTTGTTTAAAGCTTGGGGAGTTTTCTGGGTGTATTTTCTGACTATCTTATAATGTCTTCTCCAGTAATTTGGGCTCAGAGAGATGATGATACATATTTATTATCAGCTCTCAGAAGCTAAAGACTTGGCTTGCTCGCCCGTTCTCCCGGTGTAACTCCTGCGGCTGGGAGGAACAGGTGGTTGCACCTTGTTAGCTCAGACACCTGTGCCTCTCTCCAGAGCAGTCTGCAGGTCCAGCCAGCTCCTCTGGGTCTCAAGGTGCCTCAGGTGCCCAGAGTTTGCACATGGCCTGCAGGTGTTTGTTTTCCCAAGGTGCACATGGGAATCCTCTGACGTCCCCGGGCTCTCAGAGGGCAGGGGAGCTGTGCTGCCTGGCTTTTCCCCCAGGGAACATGTGTGGTGTACAACTGCAGCTGGACAGGCTTTCCTCTGCCGTCAGAGCCCTGCCACGATCGTCCTGGGCACGATCACAGCGCAGGATTTGGGGTGTGGGGAAAGCCACCAGCAGCTCGTCCCCTCTGGAGCAAGGTCGCATGTTTGTGAGCCCGGCGACTCGCACATGTGCCTCTGACTGCTGATCAGGAGATCAATATTTGCTTCACACTGCCAGATTGTCTCCTTCACGTTGAAGGGAATTAATGTCTTGGGGCCACTGTTGTGCAAGGATTGATCACAGTGGACAGGTACAAGTGACTGAGGGCTCGGCAGGCTGAGGAGCTGTGTGTCACCAGCACCGGGGGCTGCTCTCAGACAGGCACTGCACCAACCTGTCCTGTGAGCAGGAGCTGCTCCAACTCCTCTGTCCTCAAAGCTGCCCTCAGCAATTTGCCCCCGGTGGGAGCTGCATCCCAGCAAAGCCACAGCAAGCTGAGGGCCGGCAGGTGTGGGCACAGAATGGCTGATGAGAGACCAGTTTGGAACAGGTACAGCTCCCCTGTGTGCCTACAGGGCAATGCTGACTTCTCACACCTCACACAATCCTTCCTTTCTAGTCAAGTCCTTCCTTCCTGCCTCTCTTATTAGTCTGTATCTCACCTGCCTGGCAGACTCAAGCAAGCGTTCAAGCAGAATCCAGTGAATAACAGCTCAGGTTTCTGTGGTTTCTTATCTGTCCCAAAATGTGTTCCTGTCTCCCAAATATATATTTTTCACTGAATCTATTGCACGCTACCTGTGTGTATGATTGCCACAAAACTGAATTTCTTTTGGGATTTGTAGCTGAAGCCAAAAGTTACGCTTGGGAATCCTGCTGCTGGTGTTGTAAAACCCATGTGATTTCGATGATCTCCTCCAAAGGGAGGAGTGAAGCGGGTAGACCTGGACACGTGCATGTGCCTGTGGACCCTGGGCTGACAAGTGAGCAATCAATCCAGCCATCAGTAAACGAGCTGCAGCCAGCAGCAATCGCATTGATTGTTCCTCGTGTCAGGCGGTTTTGCGGATGGGTCGGGAAGGGAGGTGCTGGGGAGGAACCCTCTCACAGCCCAGGCAAAGGGAGGAGAAAGGGGAGTGCCCTGGTTTTGCTTCTCCTAAAGCTGCTTGTGTCTGCTGCCCATCAGGAGGCAGAGGCTCTGCCTCTTAAATTGGCATCTCTGTTGCCAGAACATCATGTTCAATTCAACAAGAAGTTTATTTTCATCCTTCCTATAAGTAGCTGTGAAGAGGATGTGTGCCAAGGCTTTGAGTCACCCACGCACTGCACCGAGCCTGCTTGCAATGTACAATTATGGGTAGTAGTAAATCCGTGGTGGGAGGGACTTGTCTGTTGCTGTCTGTACAAAATTAGAAGGCAGACACCGAGACACAAACTTGTCACCCCGAGGTAATTCTGGATCATGTAAAAAGTGGGAACTGATGTGCCAGCATTTCCCATAACAGGAAAATCATAGAACCAGGAGAGTTTGAGGTGGAAAGAACCTTTAAAGGCTTCTTGTCCAACGCCCCTGCAATGAGCAGGGACATCTTCAAGTAGATCAGGTTGTTCAGAGCCTCATCCAACCTGACACGAAATGTTTCCAGGAATGGGACATCCACCACCTCTCTGAGTAACCTTTTCTAGTCTTTACCACCCTCTCTGCAAAAATATTCTTTCTCTTATCTAATCTAACTCAACTTTCATTCCATTTAAGACCATTCCTAAGACCATTCCTCCTTGACCTGTCACTATCTGCCTATGTAAAAGGTTGCTCTGCCTCTTTTTTTATAACCCACTTTAATCCTTGGAAGGCCCCAGCATTGTCTCCTTAGAAGCTTCTTGTCCCTAGGCTGAACAACCCCAAAGAGGAGGTTCTCCAACCCTTGGAGCATCCAAGACTATCACCCTAAGTGCAGTTGCTGACCTTCTCTGACAGCAGGGAGCTGAGAGCAGTGTGAAAAGGGGGAGCTGGTTTGGTAAATGCTGAGTTGCATTCTTTAAAATCGCCTGATATTTGGGTCTCTGTGCCATCGTGAACTATTTTTTGCATCCAAATAAGAAAGCTGCAGATAAACACAGAGGCTATAAATGTTGCATTAATTACGTGTGTTATTTATTCGTTTGGCCTTTAGTTCTGTCTGGATTTTCAAAGCTGCAAATCAGCACGAGTTCAGTTAATTATGTTGTCACTCATCTACCAGGCAATTACAGCTGTCCACCGTTATCTCTTCTGTGCTAGGAGCCCTGCAAAGAGTTCAGATTTCAGCTGAAATAGAAACCACACGCTTGCCCAGCATGACCCTTGTCTCGTGGCCCGCTGTCCCTGAAGGACCTGCCCTGGGACAGCTTTGTTATTGCTCAGGGCTGTAAGAACTGTGGGGGCTGAAACTCAGCCAGGTCCTAACGGAGTCAGAGGATCCAGGGGGAGAAGGCTTGAGGGGCATCGCTGTTCTCCCCACCTGTGAAAGCCCTGCTGCCTTTCACCTTTGGGTGCCTGATTTTCCCAAGGTGTGAGGAGGAAAGGCCAGGCACAGCTGGGAGCAGATCAGGAGCCAGCTCCAAGGCCTCTGCTGCAAAGCTCTGCAGAGGCTGAGCGTCCTTCCACCACCTTCCGGAGGCTTTGCTTTCATACCCCTCTCCCCACTCAGATAAGGACTCCTGGAGGAGCTGTTGTACATTGTGGGACCAACATAACAGCTTTAATTTTCATCTGAGTTATTAGTTAATATGCAAGAACTAGAATGCTGACATGGGGTTTAAAAGTAATCACTGCTTATTGCAGAGCAGCAGCTTCCTCCTCTCCCTTCCACCTGCTTCTCCACTCCATGGTTTAACAGAGCTGCTGGGTGGCAGATCTGTCCTGTTTGTGATAGGATTACAATATTTATTCATTTGGGTGACAAAAGTACAACGGGTTGTTCAGCCAAAGACATGTTCCCTGTCTGCAGTTTGATGAGTGTCTAGTTCAGCAGCAATGTCAGTGTGAGCAGCACTGTTCCCATGAACAGCAGCTTGTTCTCACTTCTGCTCTGCCTTGCAGCTGGGCAAAGAGCTGGTTTAGGGAATACTTTCAAGCTAAAAATAGCTCAGCAAGGCAAAGTGATGAAAGAACACACTCTTCAAATAACAGAGTGAGTGGTGCAGCCCCTCCTCTGCTGAAGGTTGGGGAAAGCTTCAGACTGGGCATAAAATGGGTGTTTCAAAAGGTTCTTCCAGCAGAAACCAAGAGCTGGGTATGACCTGGTCACACTGTGCAGGTCACTGAAAATGGTTAATAACATTTCATTGTAAAGCAATAGATTTCTTTCTTTTTCCCCCTCTCTGAAACAGGAATAAAACTCTGGAGCCCTGTGTTCCTGCAGAATGAAAAAGCAAAAAGCAATGCTACATATCTTGAGACTTGGGCAAATTGAGAACCTTGTGGGTTTGATGCTTCAGAACAAGCAAACAAAAGCAATCCTATAAATCCCAGGGTTTTAGTTCTATCTCATTATGCATTTATTGCCATGATATAATTTTAAATAAAAGCATCTGCCACTGCTGAAATGATACTAAAATCAACTCTGATAGCAACTGCATGAGCAGCAGGAGGGAATCTGAAATAACCAGAGAGGCAAATCTCAGCCCAGTGGCGGGGACTGCCACTGATCTGAGACTTTCCTGTCCTAGTGACAGCTGCACATTCCTGGATACTTCTGAGTTATGATAAAGAAATAAGAAAAGTGGGGGGAAAGGTAAGAAAAGCAGAAAGCTAGATTTTAACTTCACTGTGTGAACAGTCTCTAATACAATATTGTGGCTGTTCTCCTCCAGGGAGGCTGAGGCTGGCTTGTCAGCCACCTTTGTGCCCTGTACAAAATGAAATGTCTGCAGGCTCGTGACTCAATTTCCTGGGAAGCCAGGAGTGCATTTTCAGCCATGGCAGTCAGCGAGGACAGGGACAGGATGACAGAGACACAAGTCAGTTTGCTCTGTAGCTCTAGCTCCGTTTCAGAGGGCACCAAAAAGAGATTTTTTTTTTTTTTTTCCTTGGATGGAGGTGTCCCAGAATGTCCTGGCCTCAGCTGGGATGCTCTCAGGGCTGCACTGAGATCTTGCAGTTCTGTGCACTTAATCCATAAGCAGTTGCCCCTACAACAGATGCCAGTGCAATGTGCAACTGTGGGATTTGGGTCACTGGAAGAAACCACAGCTGGATTTGCAGAGAGCAGACAAAGCACTGGTGTGTGTGTCAGTTCTCCTCCGCCCCCTCACTGGATGCAGGAAGATTTGAGAATGGCCCTGCTTGCCACGGGTGTGAGCTCTGGAGAACATCCTTCCCCGGCACTGGAGGTGTGTGCCAGGACCCTTGGGCTATCTGCGAAGTCTGGGAGGTGACAAATAAACCTCTGCAAGGAGCAGGGAGGGTTTACCCCAGAGCTGGAGCTGTGTGAGCTGTGAACCTCCTCACCCAGTAGCTCCGAGCAGGAGGGGACATGCTGTGACACTTCTTACAAACTTGTAGTGTCAAGTGTGGTGCCGAGGAGCAGCTTTCCTAATTACTGGAGTCAATCAAGGCAAATGCAGCCCTCTCCGAGTACTTTGTGCAATCCCTGAAGGAAAAACCTAAACGGCAGCAATTTCTGGAGCTGCCAGTGCTGCTGGGGCAGCCGGGCCCTGCTGGGGCCGTGTGTGTGGCTGCACACCTGCTCCCAGGCTGCAGGAATCTCTCTGGGAACGCTCCCCCTGGCAAGGCAAGTTCTTTCTAGCTCTCGCCTGTCACTCACCCACACAGCCTCTCCAAAAGGATGGGATATCCCTGCCTTCAGTCAGCATTTCACCATCTGCTGCACTATTTTCTGTTCCTCTTGTGCACGCTGTTGTTGGCCCAGCTTTTTCCAGGACAGAGTTAGACCAAGAGCTTGGCTGGCCAGAGCCACAGCAGGCTCTGAATCCTGCCTTTTACTGCACTCCTTTTTATTTGCTTCGAATATTTTTCTTCTTTCAAAATTTTTCTTGAGGTTATATGTTGATTTTTCAATACAAAGAGTGTTCCTGCTCTCAGAGCAGAGTGAAATGAGAAATTCCTTTGGCAGCTCAAAGACGTGGCCCAGAGAATCTGTAGGGGTGCAAGTCCCCTGGTTGCAATAATAATCAATTTTGTAATTCTTTCCCCAGTAGCTCTCGGAGTGCTCTGCAAAGCCGGTCTATGGTTATCTCTGCTGTAAAGAACAGGAGAATGTAGCAAACTGTCTTGTCTGAAAAACTGTATTTGCAACTCCCCTGGGAATTTATTCACTTCTCTCTGCAAAGGGGTATTTCAGTAGTTCTGGTTTTGTTTTTGAAATTGGACAGGGTGAGGTGTATGACTTGTCACTCGATGCCACAAAGTGTGACACTGAGCACTGCAGACAGACTAACTTATAGGAAAATACAGGAAGGATCTGAGTTTAGAAGTCTCATCCTCTCATTCTGTCTGCTCTTTTCCAGAGCTTTCTGGGACCCTCCTTAACTTTGTTTAGGATCCTGTATTTAGTTATGGTCACAAAAATCCAAACAGAATTTGCTGGCAAATTTCAGGTAGAACAGAATATTCTGATCTTCTGAAAGCCGGGTTCCTCAATTGAATAAAATGCAAGAATTCCATTATGTAACGTCATGTTTGGACGATTTGTTGTGGTACAACATGCTCTGTCTCTCACTGACAGAGCTCAAGGCTGCCACACAAAACCTTTGTGGGTGTTCTCAGGAAAGGATCCCATTGTGCCACCCCCGTGATTGTCCTTAGAGCCGCTCCCTCCTGAGCAGGGCCTGCAGATCAGGGAGGCCAGACCAGTGGGAGCTGGCAGTGGCTCTCAGAGCTCAGCCGGCCTTGGCTCTGTGCACACACCCTCCCTCAGACCCTGATTTTCCTGCCCTTCGCAGCTGCTGCTGGCACTGCAGCCGATGCACAGCAGCGCCGGGCTGGGCCTCTCCTCCCCCAGAATTCCCTGAGCCTCCTGCTCCCATCACCCCTGCAGACCTGAGCTTGGCATTTCCACGCTCATCATGGCCCTTTTCACTTCATGGCATTTCCACACTCATCATGGCCCTTTCCCTTCATGGCATTTCCACACTCATCACGGCCTTTTTCCTTCATGGCATTTCCACACTCATCGTGGCCTTTTCCCTTCATGGCATTTCCACACTCATCATGGCCTTTTCCCTTCACGGCATTTCCACACTCATCATGGCCTTTTCCCTTCATGGTGTAAACAAGCTGGTGAAGGGATTTCTGTGAGCTTAACCGCACAACGCCCATAAATATAACTGCCCTTGCCACATCAGTCCTGGTTTGTTTAACCTTTTCTTGAGAGGGAGGATTTTTTTCCCCCAGCTGGGTGGTATTTGGAAGTGCTGCAGCCACTCCCAGTGGTGATTATAACAAGGCTGCAGTGTAGCCTGGCCCTTTTGCAACCCTCAAATTAGGCTGATCTCTGCAACAGGCCAGCTGCTTTCTGCAGAGACTGCTGAGAGGGCCTGGCTTTATTTTTTTTTTAACGTAATTTTGGAGAAACTAATGAAGTATTAATTCATTCCAAATTTAATTTTGTTAATGAATATGCTCATCTTAAGCAAATGATACTGATGGTTCATCTGTGAGCCTCGCAATCTTGGTTTTGAGAGGTTTATTCTGCTCTTTGCTTCTTGCCTGAGTAGTATTCTGTACAGCTTTAAGTAAACAAAATAACTGACACATCTTTGCAGAACAATGGACTAACTAGATTGCAGTACCTGTTTCTAATGTGATTTAAGACTCAGATTTTGCCAACTTGCTGGTTCTTGTTTCCCAGTTGCCTTGATATCCTCTGTATAAGTGGACTTTCAACAGGAGGAGGTCCTCACCCTCCAAGGGTGTGGTCCATTTCTTCTTTATTTCACTGAGTGAAACCATGAGCATGGATTGACAAATCTGAGAGTCCTTGTTTTTGTTTGTTTACTTTCTGGTGTGTTACACATGATAGCTAAAGGAAAAGATAGAAAATAAGAGTGTTTTCTAGGAAAAAAACACCTTCCAGAGTCTGGGGAGGTCAAGGAATTTGTGCTGGCCACTTGGATGAGTTAATTATCCTGAAAAAACAGCTGCTGAAGGAGACTTTCAGTACTCTGGCTGGCTCAGGTAGCTCCCAAGACCTGATGATACAGCTGCAGTTTGCCAGGCAATGGAATCAGGAAGACAGCTATTTAATAATTTATACAATTGCACATCATCTATTGAGCAGCAGTTGAGGAAAATCAGTGATCTTCTGTTCTGACCTGTTTTCTCTCCTTCCCCCACTTCCTATTTTCTAAATATTTACTTCTTTCATTTTTCTACCCCTCACCTTCTCTGAAGTTATTTCAAAACCACAGAAACTGTGCTAGAATGACCCAGATTTTTCTATGAGAAAGCAGCAAGCCCAAGCCTTTGATTTTTGATTCCTGGAGGAACTGAGATCCTGAATGAACCAGGCTCCAGAAGTTGTGCTCAGAGCTGCAGGAGGAGGGAACTGTAGTAACTCAGAATTTGGTGAACCAGAAAGCACAGGGTATGAATTACAGTTTCCTTGGCTCACATGTACTGAGGCACAGTTTTCTTGGAAGAGAGCCCAAAAATATGATCGAGTTCTTCGTGGGGAAGTACAGGTGATTCATCTGAGAAGTCTCCCCATAAAGCAGGGATAACTCCATGCTCTGCCCCCAGGGACAGTGTGTGCAGCTGTGGCTCTGCACAGTAAGGAGCTTTTTTTCCTCTCCAAACCAAGCCACATTTCAGATTTTGTGGGAGAAGTGACCATTTAGGTATTCTGCAGGCAATTCACTGCACCAGTCATGGTGGCAGTCCTTGATAGCCAGTCTGCCTATAAATTTGGTTAGGTTTAAAAGGCAAGTGGGAGGAGAACCAGCACGACATCCAAACTTTACCTCTCTCTTTTGTTCTGAAATGCTTTCCAGTGACACATCTGAAATGGATGTGTTAAAAAAACATGCAGCAAACCCTTTCTGGCTGAGACTGTGCTTACACAGTTCACAGCCTTTCAGATACACACTGTCCATCCCATCTGGCTTCTGTTCCAACTAAGTGAAGTAAGTGCTTGGCTTTAAATGCAGAAAACATTTTTCCTGAATTTTATTAATAGATCTAACCCAAAAAACCCATAATCCTAAATCCTCTCAGTGACACAGTGACCATGCCTATGCAAAGTGAGGGCTGGCACTGTGAATGCCTGAATCCCTTGCTGTTCAACCCTTGGGTTATCAGGAGCTCACAACTGTTACAGCACCTTGTTCTGGTCAGGTTTTCATCCCACAACAGCACAAATCACGGTGACAACAAGAGCAGCTTACTTTGGTCTCTATCGATTAAGCACTGCAAATTAAATTAGAGTAATTTTGTTCTGTAATTACTTGTACTGCAGAGCCACATGAGCTCAAGGACCTGAATCATAATCCAGTGTAAGGTGAAGCATTACAAAGCATTCCTGGAACTTTATGCGTTTCCTCTTTGGTTTCTGACTGCTTGTCTGTCCACGGGGGTAGGGCCCAGATCTGCAGCGTGTGGAGCTGCCCAATTTCTGGGAAGGGAGCAGAGCTGAGCATGTGCTGCTGGGAGTGGGCGGGTTGGCAGGGCAAAACAAGTACACTGGTTTTTTCCCAAAAAGGCTTTTTCTTTCTTCAATGACACTTGCTTAAGCAGTTTTCCTGTAAGTTTATTTATGTGGCTATGCTCCCCTGTGATACTTACAGCTTTCTGCACTTTGATTTTTTTTTTCTTATTTCTAGTTTCACTTGTGCCACTTACGCCAAATCTATTCGAGGAATTGACTGTGTCCCAGAAAAGGCCCTGTATATTTCTAACTGTGTTTCTACCTGCTGCTCTGCTCTTCTCTTGCCTGCTGTGCTCTGACCTGCTGCCCTTGCCTTCACTTTGCTGTGGAAAATAGGTTTGATTAGGAATTGCCAGCACTGGAGCCAGGGAAGTAGAACAGAGCAGTGTAAGGAGATGGTGTCTTCCCAGAAGGCAATCTTTCATCTGCTGTGCCCTGAGAATTTGGAACTTTACGTTGTGCCTGGCAGAATTTACTGCCTCTGCAGTGCCACTGCCTCATGTTTGCACAAGTCCCCCCCATTGTCAGCAGGAGGTGAATGCTGAATCCTCAGCAATACAGGCCTGCACTGGGAACACCCCAGACTAAGGCAACTGCGCTTCAACCCTTTATAAATGAATTAGTGTGTTCAAAACTGCTTGCCAGACAAGCTGTGGGCTGGTCTGAGAGAGCAAATTGCTCATTCTGGTTCAGCTGCAGATCACGGCTCTTGCCCAGAGCTGACTGGGTGCTCCATAATTAATTGTGCAAGCACTGCTGAAGCAAGGAAGCCCCTCTGGTTCAAGAGCTGCTCTGCAGAGGGCCTGCCATGATCACACTCAGGTCTCCTTGCTAACCAGGGATTGGTGTTAGCGAGGTTCATTCTATTCTTGGAGTTTAATACCTGAAAGGGAACAAACCTTTCTCAGTTCTTTAGACAAGGAGACAGCATAGTCAAGGTACAGCATGTACAGACTCACTTGAACTCTCTCTAATGCTTTTTTTGAACTGCACTGCAGCTCCCTTGGACTTGAAAAGCCATGTAAACAGGAGGGTGAACATACTCATTGCTTGGAGACCTTAATGCCTTAAAGTCTTCTCCCTTTCCTCCTGATTTTTACCAGTGAAGGCTGTCTCAGGAGCTCTGGCAGCAAGCACTAGCCCCCAGCCCAGTGCTGTCTGTCTGTCTGTGTTCACAGCTAAGTTTCCAGCTGTGTGCCACTGACCGACACCAAGGAAGAGCATAGGGAATATTAATGCCTTGGGATCTGGACTTCTTAATCCTGGAGGCAGCACCAAAAACAAATCTCAGCTTCACTTGCCCCTCCTCCATTCTTCCTACTGCTCCCCCCCACATCCCTCACAATACCTTCCTTTTCCAGAGCCTGAAAAGCAGAGACCATAACTGAAAAGGGGCAAACCATTTAAAAAATCCCACGTCCTCATTGAGCCCATGGGCACTGTGCAGGCTCCTAATAAAATCCTGCAGCCCTGAGCAGGTCTGAGGGCAGCCCTCAGCTGGTCCTCCCCCGCCAGCATCGCATCTTGCTGGAGCAGAGCGAGGAGACGGGAGACTCCCTGGGCTCCCACACGCCCACACAATTAAATTGTGGCTCTATATTTAGCTCCTGTCTGGTGTGAGGAGCTGAGCCTTGCACACACGCCCACGCTGTGCCTGCTGGGGTTATTTTTAGCACCAGCAGGATGGTTACCTGGCTGGTTCCTGCCCAATAATGAAATGCATTAAATTGTACACAGCTCATTAGTGCTGACAGCTGATCTGTTCTTCCTACCTGTGCCCCTGCCTTTCTGTCTCTGGAATGAATCTGTGTCAAGCCTTCTGGAATTAGGGCAGTTCCCCGGTTTTTAGTCCAGTGACCGGGAGCTGGAGCACAGTTGGAGATTCATCAAAAAAAACCCTTGCTAATCTCCAGGTGAGCTTAGGCTGGGCTCAGTTCAGCTTCTCCTTCACCTCTGCATTAGGACTGCCAGTAGATTGTACACGTACCCACGCACCACTTTCTTTGGTCAATCTAAACAAAATATTCCCCAAAGTTCTGTGCGTTCAGCCCAGTTCCCTGCTGTCTCATCAATCTGAAGGGCCGATGCCTTTTCAGCGTGCAAAGCTGCCCTGAGACGTTTCTGGGGAGAAGTGGCACTGGATGTGCTGTCCTTGGGAAACACGGTACAGCTTTTGTGTTGTCAGTAGGTGAAACTGTCTTTGTGAGTGCTCTGTGCTCAGCTGTGGTGCTGTTTTGCTTTTAGACTGCCAGTCTGAAGTGCTTTTTGCTTGGTATTGTTCTGTCTCCAGCAGCACTGTGAACTTCACACTCTGTTACCTGGGGGAAAACCAAGGTCTCATCTGTGCTTGTAGCTACATCTGCAGCTCCTGGCTGCGTCAACTCACAAATGCTTCTCCAGGAACCTCAGGGCAGCACCACAACTACAGATTCCAGGTGTGGTAACACCTGAATAAAGATGCCTCCTCTTCACTTTCTGTTGCCAGGAAACCCTGGCCCAGCAACATCCACTTACCCAAGCCAATGTTTTCAATGTGGTAAAGATCAGCTGTGGGTGCTCAAGTTTTGGTTGCTCTCTGTGTACACAAATCCTTTGTTCTTCCTGTCTGCTTCCTCTGCCCACGTTTCTTTATTTATTTCCTGTCCCCATCATCTCTTAAGTGTCACTTCACGCATTTGTACTTGTACAAATACCAGAGGAGGTGTTAGTACATGAAGTGAATATTACAAGTATAATCTCTTCCAGGAATTCATATTTTCATTGAGACATTAAGTTATACTGGAGTGTTTTTAACTGTGGTGATATTCTCAAGAAGCACGAGCCACTCAGGCACTTCAAACATCCACTTTCTAAACAGTCAGATATCAAATTTAATTAAGCAACCTTTTCCTGAGTCACCCTTCAGTCTACCAAGTCTTTCACGTCTCTCACTCGCCAGGTTCCAGCTGAAACCCCTGCTATAACAGTGTGCCTGTGAGACGGGCAGCAGATATTGCAAACAATTGTACTTGCAAATGTCTGTTCTGCCTCGTGACACAAAAAGCTCTCAATTCACTGAATTCCATCGAGGGCTTATTATCTGTGCTCTGAACACATAATAATGGAACCAAGACCTGTTGGGAGCCCTGTTGCCTATTGCAGAGTATTCCAAGTGTACACCATGCTCTGGGGCACTGAGGCTGCATGGATTAGTAAGAGAAGCACTACAGCATAGGGAAAACTGGAATACTGCCATTTTGGAGGGAGAAGTCCATGTTTCCACGGCAACAAGTGGTAGATTAAATTGGCTGGGAGCACGAAAGACAGGAAATACACTTTTCAAAAGCAGCGATGCACATAAATGAATCCTGGAATCTCTCCTCACGCTGCTGTCAGTCAATAATAAATCTGAAGTCGGTAGCTTTGCACTGGTGTAAAAGTAGAATTTGTCTCAGAACACAGAATTTCCTAATCTCTCTTTTGAGATGGAACGAGTGGGAAAGTGAAGGAAAATAGGGGTTTTAGCATTGACTTCATGAACGCCCATCAGAGTGATAGCAGAGAGTTGCTTTTCTCAGCAGGTTCACAGCTACTGTTGAAATGTGTTACAACCAGAACCACTTAAATAATACAGCCGTTTTAAGAGGATGCTATTCTTTTGTCTCCCCATTTTAAAGCTATATAAACACCATGATTTGGTGTATTTTGCACATTACCTATGTCAGTACATCTTTCCCTGCAGAGCACAGAGCGAGGCTGTGTTAGCTGTGGGGCTGAGGCAATTTTCTGACAGCTACGGACCATCAAACCCCTGCGATGGTGCTGAAAAATATCGACCCTGTTAACAACTGCCTGGTTATGTGTCATTCTTATGCAGTCAGCCATTGAATAACCACTTGCTAATCTGCCCATGGATCGTTCTTTGTGCCGAACACAGATCTATACCCTGGTGGTACACGTGGATCCATGATTTGCTGTTATCTGAGTGTTACTCTTGCAGCAGCAGCAGCAACGTGCTGCTCTTTTCTGCACAGGTAGTGGCAAAGCCCTGCAGACCACAGATATTTCTACTGGATCCCATCTCCCAGGCACTACACTCCTTAGCTATAAACCTCCAAGTTGCCACACAGAGACTGCTGCACAAGTACCAGTGAAATGAATGAGTGCAAACACCTCAAAATTCCAAGAGTTTCACTCTTCCCAGTTTGGTTTCATTTCCACACCACAGCCAGGCTCTGCTCTGAGTGTGGGCTCTGGGGTGGCCTGGGTTTCATGAGGTGAGTGCTAGTCAGGAACTCTGAAGGGATATCTCCAGGGCTTTGGCTCTTTGACCTTTGCCAGAATTCATTTTCACTTTGCTGGTTGGCTGTTGGGTTTTTTGGACACCCACTTGCTTTTCCCGGTGTTGTAAATATTTTCCTGCATTCAAGCACCACCTGAGCTTGTTTGCACGGTCATGTTCTATTCTGGTGAATGAGTTAAGAGCCGAGCTGAGCTCTGCCAGCACATATGTGCTGAAAGTTGTGTGGGAGACTGCTCCCAATCTGTTTTGCCTTTCCTGGCTTTTCCAGCAATCTCTGCGCCGTCTGTTCCCCGAAATGTGCTCACCCTTCCCGGTTCCAGGAAGAAGGAACCAAATTAAGGCCTGACTTCCAACACTTGGAACAAAGATGGCTTTTAGCCATCCTCTAGACATCACCAGTGACACTGATGGGGGGCACCCCAGATTGCTGCATGAGCTCACAGCATGCAGGGGGAGGCTCCCGTAGCTGCATTCACAGTGAATGTCCTGCCTCCTGGTGGGGCCAGCCCCTTCCACCTGGCCAGCAGTGTCCTCTGCAGGCCTTTGTGCTGGTTTGACTCCAGGGAGGAGTCCCTTACAGTGTTTCTTTAGGCTCATTACGAAGCAAGATAAATGGTAAATGAAAATAAAGGGATAAAGGCTGTAACAACAGCACCTAAAGCTGCAATTCCTTCAGGCCTTTCACACTAAGAGAAGCCAGGCAGGGTTGAAAAGAGATGTGACCTTCTAGGCATTTCAGCAATATGAGATGGGGCTGGATACCACAATCTTCTCATTCAGTGAATAGTTTGTGATGGTTGCACTTGGTTTTAAGGATGCAGTGGGGTGGAAACCATTTTTTTTGTGTTTTTTAAAGCAATCAAATTAGGATCTTGATAATCTGAAGAGATTTCATGAGTTATCAAATGGCCAAAATAATGGAATTAGTGATATGGGGGTGCAATATGAAGTACTCTCTGATATGCATGCACAAGGCCTGCAAGGTCAGGATGAGGAAGGCCCACCTTTGCCTCCTAAGCTGATGGGTATTAATGGGACACACCTGTGATTTTCTCTGTCTGTAACTCTTGGAACTCAATGAACATTGTTGGGGGATCTTTCCTGCTTGTCTGGATGTACGTGTTTGCTGTGGCAGGGTCTGCCACCAGCACTGAGTTGTGCAGCCCCTGGCACAAAGCATTGCTCCCCTTTGGGTGCAGAGTGCTGCTGTGCAGCCACTGAGACTGGAGGGGCCATAACTCAACTCTGCTGCTGCAGAAGGGCACCGTGAAGGGCACCCAAAACCTCCTTTGTGTTGCCTCGTTTCTTAGCTGAGGGCAGGAGTGGTGAAGGCAGAGATGTTCTCCTCCATAAACTCTGATCCATTAGGACTTGTGCTCTGGTCCATGCATTTGTTCTCATTCCCTGTCCCCAGAGGTAAACTTTAATCAAAAGCATGCACATGAATGAGTTAATCTAAATATCAATAAATGTTTCTTTCAGGAGAGGCTTGAGATAGTTAATATTTAATAAGCCTTGAAAATGAACTTGTATTCATGTTCAATTTAATTCCAAGCATTTTGGCGGTGAGCAGCGCTCGCTGTCCCCGTGTGGGCAGCGCAGCACAGATTATTTAACAATCCACTTTGTCTCCTCTAAAATATTCATGTTTGCAGATATCCAAATGCAGCTCTTAAAAAATCACACACAAAACCCAAATGGTGCAGTCTGAGCCTCCCAGTTACCTTCAATCTTTGCTTCAGGCTGCACAGCACAGTGATGCTGTTTCTCTCCCAACTCTCCCCTGTTGCCCTGGTTACTGATCAAAACCAGAGCATCCCTGCTGTGCCTGCAGCTGGACTTACACAGGCACCTTCCCCAGGTGAGGGCAATGCTGCTTCTGCCTTCAGGCACCAGTGCAGCCACCAGCACGGCAGCTTTCCCTTGGGCAGGTAAATATGCAGCTGGAACAATTGCCTTTATCCTCCCATCCACCGAGAGCTGACAAAGCCAAATCAGGTTGATAAATAATTGTACTACTATTTTTGTTAAAGCACTGGGTTTTCTGGAGGACCTCCAAACCTTGATTGCAGCAGCAGAGCTGCAGGTAGATTTGGCAGGATTTTGTCTCCCAGATTGATTTCTGTCTTGTTTCCCCTTGAAATCAAGGCAATCCTGACTGAAGAGGGAGTTAAGACTTTTTCTCCCGTGGCCGTTTGACAGCTGACAACGTGCTGTATGGGTTGGTGGATGGTTCCCTGCAAGGAAGGGACCTGGGGGTGGGCGGCAGGACTCAGAGGGTGCTCCATTGTAAAGGGAGGCTCCTCCCTGTTCTCATTCACAACACTTACTTTGAGAGTTTCATTTCAATTTGCTGCCGGATTTCCTGTCTTTCTTCATCTGTTCTCCTTGGGAAAATATTCCTGTCTTCCAGCTCCTGCTTACTCGGTCTGTTCCGTAGTTTTACCGCCAGCAGCTCTTTCTTGCATTTTCTTGGCAAAGTACCTGGGAGATGCATGGAAAGGAAAGTTGTCAGAAGGGCGGCTCCTGGGGATGAAGCAGGAGCTCCTGGAGAGCAGGAATGGCACGGGGAGACAGCGATCTGTGCGGTGCTGGGCAGGGAACAGTTGTACACATTAATGGCAGAAAGCAGCACGACAGCTGAGCAGGGCTCAGACACAAAACCGCTGCAAATGCAGAGGGAGTGTATTCCTCAGGGCATGCAGGAACTGCAGGTAAATTCTTTGTTTCATCTTGGGTGCACGGTGTGTAGCAGGAGGTTAATTTGTTTGCTTTCCTTTTTGCTTTAAAGGGTTTGGGGTTTCTTTTAAATTTAATGCTTCACCTTTTCTAGAGAAGGTCACCTCATTTTTAAAGAAAATGACATTTAATTGGTATTTTTGTTTGGCATTTGAGATAGGATTAAAGTCTATTTTTTAAAGGATGCTCTGGAGGTAGGCAAGAGTCTAAATCCTGAATAGGTTCTCATTCCCAAATACTGGGGTTTTATTTGCTAGGGATCTTTGGACCTCCATTATTATTATTATCACTACTGATCTCAAATTTCTTTACGCAGAGGAAGAGTCTGTATAACCTCCTTCCCACATTTACCTGTTGGAAAGAGTGGGACAGAGTAAAATTTTAGTCTCCCTATGTCAGCAGTGAAAAATCTGTTAGTACTTGCACTGGGCTAAAGTTAAACTTTTCAGAAACCATAATCAGCTGAAAACCCCTTTCTGGAGCCTAAAAGCTGTGCCCTTATTTAGCACCTTCCTTGAAAAGCTCTCACAGTCTGTTGCGAGCATTAATTAAATTAAACCACACCGCCCTGTCTGAAGTAGCAGATATACATTTAACAGATGGGTAGGGAAGTTAAATGATTTGGCTGCTGCCACCCAGAGCCTTCTGCTAACTGAATATCTGCCTCCAGCAGAAGCTTTTGGCTCACGGAGCCCCAGACTTGGGACTGTGACAGAGTTTCTCAAGCCTCCGTCACGCCAGGAGTGGGTGCCGAGGAACCAACAATTCCTGCTGAAAACAACCTGAGGGATGTTCAGGGCTGGAAAACTCCTGACCATCCCTGCACGAGTTCCCAGTTTCACCTGAGTGTTTTAAAGAGGTCATAAGAGGAATTTGGCCACGTCGGGTTTCTGTGGAGAGACTGCACGTGGACAGGGAGCTGCAGCACGGGCCAGTGCAGTGTCCCAGGGCAGGGAACCTTGGGGGCATGGAAACTGATAAAATCTATAGGATTTTTGTCATTGACTTTAAAGGAAGTGGGGTCAGAATCCTAATTAACAATGTCAGTTCCCTCTGTCAATCAAAGGTGGACTGTTCTTAATGAAACATGATTTACCAGAACAGGTTAAGATGCAAGCATGCATGCAAAATCTAAATATTAAAAGAAAATAAATGCACGTGAATTTAAAAAAAAAAAAAATAGAGAACAAAAAGAAAATAAAACCTCAAGCTATTTTTCCCCACATCCATTTTTAGCACCCTGAGGCAAATTCCATCCTGCTCACTACATCAATAGAAACTGAACCTGCAAACCCCCTTATTTAAGTATTCTTTTTCTAAGGGTTATTTTTCTTGGTCAGTCAGGCACATTCAGTGCCAGTCTGCCCCCTGACCATCTATCTCAGGCAGGATTTTGGCTGGATTGTTTCGTGATTTATCACACCTCAGGTCAACAAGAAATGCTTGGGAAATTCACACCCTTTTCATGTTCGGGCTGTAGGTTCCTGCAAAAACTTCCTGGTTGAATTCAGTCGAATCACGACATTTAATTTCCTGTATGTTTACTGTTCTTTTTGTCATATTCACAGTTCTGTCAATCAAAAGGTGAATCCTTACACTGCCTGATGCTGGACAGACCTCGACTGCACCAGTTATCAGTTGTGGGCCATGTTCTAGTAAGGTTGTTTCTAAAGCTTGTCTTGCTTTGCATTGTTAGAGGTTTCAAAGAATGATTTATTGAGTAG
This sequence comes from Regulus satrapa, assembly GCA_013396955.1. Classification (NCBI taxonomy): domain Eukaryota; kingdom Metazoa; phylum Chordata; class Aves; order Passeriformes; family Regulidae; genus Regulus; species Regulus satrapa. The sequence continues at coordinate 1,189,632 of VWZN01002258.1, forward strand.
GAATGGAAAACCAAGACATAATTCCTCACTTTTCCTGAGGCACGTGGCCTGGCTGTGCCCCCCTGTAGCCACAGGGCTGTGGCACTGTGCCCCATCATGGTGGCAGTGGCAGAGCAGGCGACTTTCTAAGGCAGTGCAGGGATTGTGAAGCAGCTCGGGATTAATGGAGAGTTTTCTCCCTGACTTGGAAACCAGCCCAGATTTCTTCAAGCTGGAAGGAATCTGGAGATGTTTAGGGAATCGTTCTGGTGCTGTCCCTGCAGGGTGCCCCTGAGGGAGCGCTGCTGGTGCCTCCTCACCAGAAACACCTGGGGAATGTCCCAGCTCGCTCTGCCTGCCATCAGTCCCAGAGCTCAGCACCAAACAGAGCTGCTGTTGCAGCCACAGTAATGCCAAAATATCCCTAAAACAACTTGGTTTTTCTCAGCTGGCCTCAGCCATCCCCAATTCACCACCGCTGGCCTCCAACTGCAGGGATTTTCCAAAACTCAGGCACTTCTTGTGGAAAGTCCAGAGCTGCTTCTAGATATCACTGAAACTTGTACAGTAACCACTGCCCTCCTATCATCATGCTAATGAATAATTAATTGTTGAATATAGAGAGATGCACCTTCAATAGTTAAATATTCAGATTTGTGGTTGCTTGTAGAGAATAATGTATTTTTTGCCTGGCTGCCTCTAGCTCTTCAAATTTTTATCAAAGGAGGCCACTTTTCCACATATAGCCAGAAAAAAAAATAAAAAAGATAATTTAAAAGGTGTTTTTCATGTTTTAAGCTATGCTTAAATGCACAGCAATTAGGCAAGGGACTCTTTTCTTTTGCCTTACCTCAGGAGTCTGTCCTGTTACTTGGTGTCTTAGAACTCTTGTCCTGTCTGCTGGCTCATGCTTTCAAAGGCGCCTTTTAAAATTCATCTTTCATGTGCTATAACAATTATTTTTTGATAAATTGTTCTCTGGCTGCCTTCTTTTAATGCATCCATGAAGAGAGGGAAGGATTCATTTCAGATTGAATCTGTCTTGCTAACATGGAAAGCATTAAAAACCTTGAATGACAAATTTTCTAATGAGAGATGATTATTTTGCCAAAGCTCGCTTAAATAACTGCACAGAACTATCAAATGCATTCCCCACACATCTCAAGATGGGCTAAAATGGACCAAATGGAGAGTTTATTCTTTAAGATATTTTCTCTATATGTTTGTCCTTCCTGGATTGATTGGTCTCTATCACTTTCCTGTGTGCCATAACCGCATGGAATAATAGTCCTGAAGTTCCAAGAGGGTGCCAGCCTGGCACTGGGTGTACAGAAAGCTCTGGCTGCTCACAGTGGGATGTCTGGGAGTGCTGAGCAGTCCAAGGGCAAAGCACTGTGAGATCACACTGAGTGATACATCTCAGTGTGCACTACCTGGAGGACAATCACAATCACTGTGACTCCGATTTAGTGTCAGCTTTTCACCAGCATTCCTTCAAAAAGTTGGTGTGGCAGTAGAGGATTTTATCCTTCTCAATATTTTCTGCTGCCTTTAAAGTATTCCCTTTGGTTGTGAGTGTATCTTTGTCATACAGTGCCTTTGCTTACCAGAAATAACAGAGTCGTTCAAAACTTCCTCATCCTGATAAAAAACAGACTCTTCCTTGAGCTCTGAGTTCATGATCATGTTTTCTTTGTTCTCGTCTGACTCTTTGACTGAGTTCCTCTTGTTTTCTGAGTCACTGCCATAACTCAGCGAGTTCTCCTTCTCTTTGTTGCGCTCCATACTCGACGTTCTTGAGGGACGGACATCCACTCTTTTTTTTGGAGAGCCTTTGCTTTCTCTTCCGTGGAAGCTGTGGGTGGAAGATGCAGAGCCCAGATTTTACAAAGACTGTTTTATTGCTGCAGTAGAAATTTGCATGAGAATGAGAAAAACCTCCTGTAGCTCATAAAGGGCAGGGCAGGGAGTTCAGCATGGACCAACACAGGATGGCATTTTCAAGTGGAGAATGGTTAGTGTGGATCTACTTTCCTGTCTCTGCCATTAAAATAAGACATGGAGGGGTGGGTGAATAATGTTTTTCTTTATGGTCACAAGGTACAGTGTAGTGATTAAAAGCCCCACAACAACACGGCCTGCTAATGTGAAACATGCATGGCATGAAACATAACCATTCATATGATGTTGTATGATCGTGACAAAGGTTTAACAGGGCCTGGGAATGACATCATGTGAATCTGTTCCCTGGGGCAGTAGTTGTTAGGGAACTGAGAAATCGTAGCAACTTCATTCTGGGATGGCTAAGGTTCTCCCTGTCCTCCTCTGATACACAGGAGGGCTTATAATGAAACCCAGATAAAGCACCCAAAGTACTCCCAAAAAAAAAAATTGTCAAAAATGGATCTTGTATGTGCTCCTGTGCCAGGTAAGAGACACAGCAATTGCAGCATTTCTCATGTGCAGAGTACTTGGAGCAGGATGTGCCTTTGCTCCTCTAACTTGATATCTTCAGGGGAGATTTTCTTTTGGACTAGATCAAGGACTATCCCCTGACCCTACCTTTTAAAAACCTACTCCTGCACCACAGCAGCCTCCTCATAAAGGAAGAACATACAATGAAGTAGCTGCCCAATTAAGCACACTTTAACCAGGGACATTTGTTCCAAGCAGTGACATCACGAGGAAGGCAAACCCAAGCTGTAGCGGCGATTAAAGCACTAACGAGAGGATAGGAACATTTTCCAAGAAGGATGATGTGGTGGGATGAGTGTCCTCATGCAGCCCTGTAGCCTGGAGGCTGTAGGTACCTGTCCTGCCGGTGTTTGGTGGCCAGAGCCCTGTGGAGTTCTTCAATGACTCTGCTGGGAGGTAAAGGCAGATGAACGGCAGCCAGGTGAGGGGAACCGGTGGGCGTTGTTACCTGGCCTCTGCCATGGGGCTCGCAGCTTTTCTGGCCAGAGGGGTGGAAGAGGGCAGCTTGTCCTGAGATTTGGGAGGAACCGACAATGACATAGTTCTTCAGGATGGTGGAAGGAGGAGATTTCATGGCTGGATCATCCATTTCACTTCCTGCTGTCAAAACACAAGAGGGGAAGAAGTTGTGCAATCTTTATTTTTTTCCTTTTTTTTTTTTTCATTTTTATTTTTCCTCAGAGTCTGCATACAAATTAATTTGTTGTATTGAACAGAAGATAAATGGTGATGTTTTGCTTTTGCTCTGAGGTAACTGGCTGAGTAACTGAGTTCAAAAGGCCCTTGCTGCACCACCACTCCAGACCTTTAATCTTTAAGCAAAACAGATGCCTCTCCCACTTCCCCTCTTTGTCACAGGACCAGATTCTCCTTTTCCCCAGCCCACCACTTCATTTTTGCTTGCCCACACTGTTGCTCCTAACCACCAAAGGCTTAGGCTGTGGTGGCTTTCCAGTCTAGCCTTTTCTCTGCTAGACTCTGGCAGACTGTATTAAAATGTATGCCCCGTGGTTCTGAGTCTGGACAAAATGTACCAGTGTCTATTAGCTACTCCTCTGTGATTGCTGCACAGCCCAGACCTCTGTCTTTCATACGCCCCTGGAGAAAATGCCAAAATCATTATGAGGATAATGTTTGCATAACAAAACTTGCCAAATGACATCTAAATGAAAGATGGGGTATTGAGCACTAGCAAGAAGAAAGAAGGGTGAGGCAATCTAATCTCCTTTTAGCCCCAGATTCAGCTCTTTTCTATGCAAAGTAAACCTTTGGTCTGAAATTAGAGTTATGCATTTAGACTTTTTTATACATTTCCTAGCATTTGAGCCTGAAGCACACTGGACATTTCCCCGGTTGCAAATTTGGTGGCTTCACAGAATATCCTTTAGGATAACTGAACATCTGGCCTGAAAAAGATGCTGATTCATTTTCCGTCCTGCAGCCCTCTTCCCCTTTCTCCCTTCCCTATATCCGTGTCCCAAGCCCCTGGCATATGGAGTTGTTTACAGCAGCCGCTCGGGCTGGGTGGATAAAGGCAGTTCGAGCACCTCATCCCAGAGTATTTCTTGTCCCTTGTTGCCACCTAGTGCTTCACACAGGAATTTAAACCGGCACAGCTTTGCGCAGCTCCGGCACAAGCATGCTTTCATAGGTAATTTTTCCTTTTTTTTCCTTTTCCTTTTGAGAGAAATCCTTCTGTTCATAGCATGGAAAAAGTTCTACTCAGGCCAGGATTATTCTGAAGTCCTCCTGTAACAAGGACTTGGTTGCAGTTAGCAGGGTGACTGCTAGAAAACTGGAGAGGGCAAAAAATTATTCAGTTCAGCTATTGAATATCTCCTTTCAGAGCCAGTGTCCTGCATAAGGGTTACCAAAACCATGCATTTTCTTAAGTTGGCTTAAGAAAAGCTCCTGAAATCATAACCTAAGTCAAATGCTGAAAATCTGAGTGTGACAACACTAAGCCAGGTCTCTTTTCTTGTTTATGGGGTGAGGAGGAGAACATCCTTCAGTGAGGAGAGCTGCATCCACAGTAAAATCTCTCTTGTTCTAAGAAGGTCTGACATTCCTTCTTTCATCTCTGGAGGGTTTTGTGCACATTTGTGTCCCTCCAGCCCAGAACCCTTGGCGGTGGCTTTGTTCATCTCTGTGCAGACAGGAGACGGGGCTCACACCAGCCCAGAACTTACCCTGTTTCCAGTCTGGGGAGTCTGAGAGCTCAGGGGCATCGCTCCAGGAGTCATGGTGCCCAACGTGCAGTGTCTGAGACACCTTCCCACCCCAGAGCTCCTCCTGCACCGAGCCTGCTCCAGCCAGAACTCAGCCAAACTCTGCTGAGCAAAGTTGGGCTTTGGGACTCCAGGGGGGGCTGATTCTGTGCTCCCGTGGAGATGGACAGAGCACATTTGTGATCAACTGCTGCTCACTGAGTCACGGCCTGAGGGGATGGACACAACCAGCTCTGAGCCCCGTTATCCTCTGCACAGAGAGAGGGTGTCCGTGTTTCCTCAGAGCAGGAGCCAGGGTTCAGCTCAAGCCTAACGCAGGAAATGAGGAGGCTTTGTTTTGTCTTTACACCAGCTTGTTCCTGGAACGGGTCAAGGGCCAATTTCATCCTCACTGCAGCTTCAGACAATATTGAGAATTTCCTGAGATCACACCTTATTTGTCCCAATGACAGATGTTCAGTGAATAATCTTGCAAAGTGATGTCTTGGCACCTTGCCCTGTTCCTCCTCTCTCTGATTAATTAGTGCTTGACTTACTCCTCACTCCTCTGCTGACAGCATCCCTAGCATTGTTAAGGGGAAAAAAAAAAAACCTAAACATAAAAGAGCTTTTCAGCCTCTTCGTCTTCCTTTTCTTTCATAATCGCCCTTTCCCTCTCCCTACACTTTTGTATTTCCTCTCACTCACTGACGGTATTTGTTTAATTTTAACTTAGAACTGCCCCCACATCCCCACAAAAATAAACACGTATAATCACTACTGGAAAATTTGCTAGAGTTACTGGAGTCATTGAGAAAATTAAAAGTTTTTCTTTGTTGGAAGATGCAAATGAGAATTAAATAACAAAACTCAAAATATCTCAGATGCCACGGGAAATACTTGGGTTAAGCAGCAAAATATCTGAACTCTAACTGCTCTGAAGTGCTTTGTGGAGGTGTAATCTCCATACCCTGCGTGGGTCAGGTTTCCAAACACGTCTGATGCCAAGCATGGCCTTTTCCTCAGCTGAGCAAAGGCACAGGGGGCCTGGGGCTGCCTGTTCCTGTGGCAGGGTGGGAGGGGAGGCTCCAGCCTCACCCAGAGCACGGGACAGTGAAATCACCTGGACAGCAGCTCCTGAGGAGCACTAAAATACCATTTTGAATCCAGCTCCCACTTGAGTTGTTACGGCTCTTAGGCACAGACAAAGTATGAATTGTTTCCATGGGAGAAAAATACTTGTAATTTTCTTCAGAGGCTGAAAACCTCAATATTTTCTATACGCGCCAGTGGTCAGGTCACAGAGCCCCTCTGATGTTTTGTTTCCTGGTGACTTTGAAAACCCTGCTCATTGTGCCAGATGATGAGTGTGGATGCAAATCAGGGCTCACATAATGGCTGTCATTTTAAAGTCCAAGTATCCAACAGGTCTGACATTTAGATGTCAGGACTTGATTCTCATTTGCAAGAAGGCCCTTTTAACTGCTTGTACCATATGTAGGGGCCCTGAAATTGGAACCAACAAAAATCATTCTCATTTTAGCACCCTTTCTGCAGTGCCAGAATGTTGAGAAATGTAACAACATTGGCAATGCATTAAAAAATCAGGCCCAGGGGAGTTGCTTTTGGAAGCCTTCAATGAAGTCTGGCACAGAGGACTGCCAGGTGTATCACTCTCGTGTGTTCTGTTATTGAGAGCAGATTTCATAGCTCTAGTTTAGACCTGCCCTGGAGAGCAAACCCTTCAGACAGAAACCTCTGCAGAACCTTGGACTTGAACTAGATTTTGGCTGCTGTCCTGCTCTCCAGTGGGAGTCCAGGTAATGAAAACATTTAAATCTTCCTTGTGCTTTATGGCATATCAATATGAGCAGATTCAGCAGATGTTTGCAGTTGGTTTGATTTGTTTTATGTGTGTTTAGCGCTATAGACTCACAACAAATAATCCCCTGAAAGGTTCAGATAAATATGCCAAGTACAACGATCAGTGCATTGTTATCAGGCAAGCAGACACGGTTACTGCTCTCTCAGTATAGCTGGTTTGGTTCTCAGCTGCTTGGGGCTTCAAACAGACGTGAGAAAAGGATTTGAGAGTGCTGTGGAGATGAGCAGCACATCAAGGATGGGGAAATCTTCACGGAGCGGTGATGACTGACCTGTTATGCTCTTGGGGATTTTGGAGATTGCCTTAGGCGGTGGAGCCGGGAGCAATGGAGGGCTGGGAAGCTGTGCTGGGTTTCTTTCTGTCTGCTTCTGGGGGGAGTCTGTGGATTCAGGTACAAGTAAGGCTTGTGGACTGTCTTCACATGCTGGCAGGCCGGCATCTTCCAATTCTTCCGTGGGTGCTGAAGGTTTCTTGGCTAGTGGGAAGATGAGTAAAATTAATGGAATATGAAGATAATAATGATAGGCCAGGGGATAATGCCAGGAACATTCAGAAATACTGAACACATGGCACATGGCTAGGAAACACTTCCATGGTGAAAGTAACTGCGTGAAACAGGGCAGGTGAAGAATGAAACATACGAGGATATTGAGGAAATGTTGGTTTTGGTGTTCCTGAGAAAACTGCTGAGCTTCCTTTGTTTCCCTAAAGCCTTTCCCCCCTTTCTTTTAAATAATGAGAATAACAATGCAAAGCAACTTTGGAGAACTGCAATGAATTTTCTTAAAGCCCACAGCTGTGGTGGCACAGTTCCTGGGCAAGTACTCTTCTGTCTAGGAACACACAGCCAAAGGGAAAGGAGTATCAAACCCAGAATATTCCCTAAAAACTGACTTTCCAATAGTTGATGTGTGTGTTTATTTTTCCAATATGATTTTGATCTTATTTGATACGTGATTTCAACTTTCTTCCTGAGTCTTCTTTTGTGGTACCTGACTCCAGAGCTGTTGATCATTCCCTGAGGTTAAAGTTGATAACCAAAAAAAACCCATCACAAAAAAGATTTGCTATTGGATCTGAGCAGTTAGAGTGGAACAGTGGATTGGGGAAGTACTTAAGAAAAGAAATCAGTCCCCAAAGCCCTAGTTTGAGACAGTGCAGCACTGCTCATTTCAGGATTGTCTCTGCAAGGATGGCAAAAGCACTTAGCTGTGAAAGTTAGTGCAGGCTGAATCACTGAGCAGTTCATCAAATTGGCCAGGCTGTGATGAGGGCACAGGGGAATAGATCCAGAAAGGCACGAAGCTGAGGCAGGACACAGGTGGAATTTCAGCACTGAAGTCCAAAATTAGCATCCTTGAATTCTGCTCAGATACAGCTGCCCTGGCAGTGCCCAGACTCACACAGGGCCTCGCTGCTGGGCTTTCACTCTGTTACGTGTCCTGATCTCTGCCTTGGCAGCTGTGGGGACCCCCAGGAGCCTTGAGGCTGACTCTGATGCCAGCCATGGCCAGGCTCCCTCCAAACTGCATTTCCAGCCACTCTGGGCTCAGCAGAAGCCTTGAGGGTTATTTTTCCTACCCCAGAGGGGGGAAGCACTCATCCAAATGGGGAGATCAGTGTTTAAATCTCTCCTAAGCACAGAATCATAGAATAGTTTGGGTTGGAAGGGACCTTTAAAGATATTTAGTTCACTCCCCTGAAGTGAGCAGGGACATCTTCAATGAGATCAAATTGCTCAGGGTCCCACCCAACCTGACCTTGAATGTTTCCAGGGATGAAGCATCTACCACCTCTCTGGGCAGCGTGTTCCAGTGTTCTACCAATCTCATTGTAAAAATGATTTTCCTTGTATTTAGCCTGAATCTTTCTTCTTTCTGTTTAAAAACATTGCCCTGTGTTAACAGATTCTATCAGAAAGTTGGTCCCCATTTTTTTAATATGCTCCCTTTAAGTACTGAAAGGCTGCACAAGAGAGACTCCCTGGAGCCTTTTTTTCTCCAGGCTGGATGACCCCAACTCTCCCAGACTGCCCTCTCAGGAGAGTTGTTCCATCCCTCTGATCCTTTTGGTGGCCCTCTGGACCTCCAACAAGTCCATGCGCTGAGGATGCAGAGCTGGGGTCATGCAGGACATGAAAAAAGTCCAAACTCCTGGGCAAATCCCACTCCTTTTGGCACTCTGGATTGTCTAACCAGAGTGCCTTTCCCTGCAAACCATTCTGGGGCATCTCCTGAAATCTCTCCACAGCTGCTGCATCACAAAGCTTTTCTTGGCTCAGTTTTGTGTCTCGTTGGGAATTCAAACTCTCTGTATTAATGAACATTCAGCAGCCTCGTGCTCAGAGTGCGTGGGGAGGCACCAAGGCACTCAGGCAGTTGGAAACAATAGCACTGGCAAGATAATGGCATTTAATTTGTTGACAAACAGATTAATGAGTGTGCCTAGAAGGGGAGGAATGAGTATTTATCATTCAAAAGAGACAGGAAAGAATAAATATGCATCATTAACAGGAGTTCTTGTGAAATTTGTCATGACAGGAAAGCTGCTGTATGGAATGGTTATGTGAATTATAGAAGGAAATAATGTTTTTAAAATGTACTTCTAGAGAGATGCCTCATTCCAGGGTGACATCACTTGGGTGTTTGTGCCCAATGCACAGGAGACAAAATGTGTAACAGAGGAAGGGAAAAACAGAGTCACTAATGGGTCACATTATAGAAAGATCAAGAGCCCCAGTGGATGTTAGGAGCTTGAGAGGAAAATCAGTCAGATGTGAGTGCATTCCCCAGAGAGGAGCAGTGCTTTCTCTGGCAGTAGCTCTTGGAATCAGTGGGTGTCCCTGGGACAGGAAGGGCTGCTTGCCACAGGCACAGAGGAGGTGGATCCCAAAGCCCCAGTCAGGTTTTTTGGTCCTGAACTCCATCCTGCTCTGGGAGTGCTGTCAGGCAGCCCTGAGTCTCCAGCACACAAACCCATTAACAGATTTCATATTGCAGGGTGAATATTATCCTGCTGAAAGTATTCCAAGTGCTCAGCACTGGGCTCCTGCTGGAGCAGAGAATTATCCATGGAGTGCCTCTTGTCAAAATGCCATCTCACTATCAGGAAGAAATCCTGCCCTTGGGACTGTCCCCAAGCCCACTGGTGAGGTTAGGTGGGAAAAATTGCCCTCTTTGTGCCCTGGCTGTTCTTCTTCCATATTAACATGAAGTCTGCAGATTGTGTATTCTTCTCCTCCCCTCCTTGCCCTTTATCCCAGGATGACATAGAACACATTGGGTATAAAGCAAATCCATTAATTTTGTTTTTAGCTGGTCACTTATTCATATGAATTTCTGGAAAGACATCCATTGCATTAGGCATGGGTTGAGCCCAAGGGCAAATATAATAAACTCGACATTAAAATAAACTTAGCAGCACACTCTGGCAATTTAGAAGATCTTTCCCACCCAATTAATTCCTTCAGGTGCGCTCATTACAGACAGGAATGCTAGGATGTACAGATGGGGATAAATAAGCACATAAAGACTAAATCAACAATAATTATTTTGAAAGCCACAGGTCACCAGTAGGAGAGGTAGAAAGACTTCCTACAAATTGGAATCTCTCAGACTAGAGAGACTGGAGAATGTAATCCCACTGTTATTTTTGGGGAAAATGGAGGGAAAAAAAATAGAAGACAGGTCTCAAACTCCACTAGTGTTTGCAGCATGCTGGGGACAGAGTGATGATATGGACAGTGTGGGCTGTGTACTGACATCGTTCTACCGAGCCAGAACTAAGAAATTCAAGCTTGGCACAGAAGTTTAAGAAATCTTTTTAAGAGAAGCTTAGTTCATTTTCTAATGATGGGCAAAGGGGCACCGTGCCAAGACTGGATCATCTCATAATTCAACTAATCCTACCGTGCCAAGCTTTGTGTGGTTCCTCAGCTTGGTAGAAGTCACAAAAATCACTGCTATTAAGTACCAATACTAACCTAGTGTGGGGCTGAGCTGAACAAGGTGCTTTGAGCCTTTAATGCACTGGTATATCCGACTCCTCAGCAGAAATATTTTTATAACACTTCCTAGTTTTTTGAAAACGTCTCCTATCCAATACCTGCATCTTCTTTCAGCTCATCCAAGCACAGCTCCTCACCGAGGGAGGCCACGTTGGTTGTGGCTGCTGCTGTGGTGTCCTGCTGCTCCTCTGCGGTGGGTGCCTGGCACACGGCTGCTGGAGCCTCGCTCTGCGTCGCCCTCGTGGCATCGTCACCAGTGCAGGCTTTGCCTTCGGTGTCTGAAACAGCAAATCAGGGAATCTTCACTAAACCAAGGGCAGTGAAAGCTGAGCCCCCCTGCTATCCCCTTGAGAAGAGGGAGTCTCAAAGCTGCTCATGCTCAGGGGACTGACACTTCTCTTAGAGCAGCACCTGATTTCTGTGCTAAGCACCTTGTAATGCCAATCCTGTAGACACCAGCCCATCTGGATACTAAAACCCACTCAGTTTTCTCAAGGAGGCACCTATTTCTGTGGGCATCCAGCTGCCTCAGCAAATGGCCACTGTGCTCTGGAAATAGTTGTCGTGTGGGAAATGAGCAATGGGCAATCAGAGGTCTCTGGGAGAAGACAATTCCTGCCTTGCATGAGCGGAGCCCGTGGTGCAGCACATTCCCAGGTTGGTCTGACATGTCTGGGTTGTGTCAGTCACTGTGCAGGACTCGCTGCCACAACTGCAATGCTGGAAGAAGGAAAGGCTGCTCATATTCCCTACCAAGCTGCAGGTTTTTAGCACAGTTTTAGTTACTCAGCTTTGAAAAGTGTGTCCTGTGTGATTGAGCTGATCAGAAATTCAAATCCGTCCTCATGCAGACCTAGAAACTGCTCCCTTTGCTTACTCTGAAAGATTTTTGTGCCAGTGATCCCTGCAGCTGTATGTATCTTGATGACTGAAGCTTTTCTAGTATTCTCCTATTCAGGCAAGAGTCCTCAGAATACAAACCACCCTTTTATTCCCTCAGAATTTACAAGATCTGCATCACTGTTGCAAAGCACAGAAAGCAATCTCTTCCCTGCTGGGGCAGCTCTCCATGCCGATGGATGCTCCTGCTGTCCACCCAGCTTCTATTTCTCAGCCCTGGACACTCCTTTCTGGAAGCTGTGTTTTCGTGCGATTATATCATTACAAGTTCCTTGAACATGGATTTAAGATAGCAACACTCACAGTTACCTCTCTTTGATGCTATTTGGACAATCTGCTGGGTAATTTCTTGTTCTTTTGGGTGAGGGTATCAGATTTTGGCCCAGAGATGCTGCGGAAGGGATGCAGTATTTTTGCACGCTGAGCTCACTCAGTCTGCCTCATAATCACGTTTGGTGAAAAGTTACTGTTCTTAAAATAGCCCTTGCAGTAGCACAGTTGCTATGATACAAGGAAGGGGAGGGGGGAAAAAGTTCATTGCCTACATTTCAGCTCATAGTGAAGGCAGCCTGTACATAATCATCGGTGTATGAAGCTCTGCCCGCACTGTGTGACGGGCAGCCCTTACCCAGAGCTGTAAGGACAGATAAACCTGAGCAGCTTCGTGCTCACAAAGGGGAGAAACACCTCAGTGTGTGCAAGGGAACTCTGCTGTGCACGTTCCTCACATCCTCAGCAAAGGCTCTGTGAGAGGTGCCCAGTGGAACTGCAGCAGAGCTGGGGCTCCTTCATACCCCGGCCCGGGACTGATGAGGGGATGGCAGGTGGAAGATGTTCCTGTTGGAGGATTCCTGAGACTCCCAACAGCGATGTTCTTGGGCAGGAATGATCAGCTTGTGCCTAGGTCAGAGTGGGGGTGCTGCTTTGTGTGCTAGAGGGTCCCAAACAGCGTCATTTAGAGATGGTCTGGGGACAGGGCACAGCGCAGCACTTAGGTGCACGGGGAAGGAAAACGCCAGTCCTGAGCTGAGGGCTGGGATTTTGCTGGGCATTAACCCCGCTGTGTGCAGCGTGTGATCTCTCAGGGAGCTAAGCTGAGAAGTGAAGCTGCATTTCAGGAGTTTTCCAGGGGCAGGCTGGCATCTGCTCTGTGTGAGCAGAGCCAGAGAGGAGACAAGGGGCAGGGCTGGCCCGAGGCCCACAGCGAACGGGCAGCCAGGACTGGGGGTTGTGTGAGGAGAAGGGTGACACAACCTGCCAGGGTGACTGATCACCCACACCAGAACGGGGCAATTCCAGCTGTGGCTCTGAGTGGCACCTACTGCAAATGCACGAGGCTTCTCAGGCTGCAGCGGCATCATCCCAGCCGGGCGGTTCATGGAAGCCAGCAGAAATCAGCTCCCTGGAAGTGCAGTGGAGCCTGATGGAATAGGGGGATTTGAGGATTTGCTGTAGTCTTTTAGCACAGTGTTGCTGCTTTGACAATTGCAATTTAGCCACGTAAACGAGGACTTAGCCTTGAAACTGCTGCCACTTCAGCTCAGTCCAAGTAGGGCACTAATCATTTACTGAGAATTATTTGGGTCAGTTTTTTATTCCGGTTAATAAGCTGCTTCTACTAATATAATAAAATAACCCCGGAGATTCACAACACTCCGTAAAGAAAAATAACTTGCAGTCAGCTGCAATGTCCTTCAGCTGACTGTGATCCATTCTTCCCTTTCTGGGCACAGGGAGGCACTGGAAATTTGTGTGATGTTTATAGGAGCTCCAGGCAACTTTCCTGCAGACACGTTAGCAGTCTGTTTGCAGCTGTCTAGTTAAAAGCACAGCTTGTCCTCACACATCTCTGGACTATATTTATTTCAACTATTTTAATTTTGTTTAAATGATCTTGCTGCTTGGCATCACCTTTTCCTGCCAAGCATTCTTTATGCATGCAAGAGGTTTATTGATTCTTCATTATTACCTCTTAATGTTCTCTACAGAAGTTCTATTTTACTGACTTTTGTAGAGCTGGGGAAAAAGCATGTCCTCAAATTCATGGATTATAGGGAATTTTCCTGCTCCCATTTGAGCTGGTGTATAATACAGTAATGCTAATATGCTAGTAGGGCAACTAATTATCTGGAATTATGAGAGACACAAAGACTTCAATGGACATGAATTAAAAATGAGCTTTCTAAGAACTTCCATTTTAGAATAAACTGAGGGTTTGATAGATTATTTAATATAAAAATATATCCAACAGAATAATATTAAAATTGGTTTACTCCCATGGGAAAACAAATCCTGATAAAAATGCTCTTTTTCTGGCTCTTCAGTTGCTTGATTTCACTCCAGCGTGGCATCACTGAGTATTGTCCCAGGGGTTATTTATAGGCATGGCATTTGTTTTATACAAAAGAAACTCAATTAGTACTTTCAAAGAACATAACATCTATCTGTGAGATTAATCAAACTCAAAAGGCCAGTCCTCTTTCATGACAGTACTTTCAACTCTGATGTTTTCAAAGTAAAGATGGATTTGTGGGGTTTATCTCTGTTTAGGTGGAAATGGCAATCGGGATGTTGTCCATAACGTTGGGAGCTCAGTTAATCTCACAGAACAGTCACCCAGATCTGTGTCTCCCTTGAGCATCTGTCAGGGCTTTGGAGCCCTGTCCTTTATCATCTTTCCTCCATGACTTCTGGTTTGGACTCGGGGAAGCTTTAAAATTACTCTCTAAAGCTTCACCTTTCCATGGCAGTGAAAAGCAGGCAGACTGGTAACATATTACATCACCAACTTGGTTAATGGGAAAAGGAGCTGAAAACATCAGATTAGGATCATTTGATGGGATTTGGATCCATGGGTTGTTCATGTTAGCTGACTGCATCTGTGTGTTGAAGTTTATATTTATCCAGCTTGAGCTGGATTTCTTGGCAGAAGGATTTAGCTGGGTTTAGAGCAATTACATAAAACATACGTACCAGTTCAGGCTGCACCACGTGTAAAGCAAGAGAAGATGGAGCTGCTCTCAAGATGGGAGAACATCAAACACTCAACTACGTGGATTGATTGCACCGGGGAGGAGCTTGAAGCATGACAGGCCTTCCATTCAGACCCTGAGTTTTCCTGTCTCTTTGCACTGAAAGTTTTTATTCATTTGCTTGCTTACTCTTGTTTTGCAAATATGTGTTTCCTACTGTCCTGAAAGAGCCTCTGATTAAAAAAAAAACTAAGAATTTTTGCTTACCTTGTTCCATCATCTCCAGAAGGCCTTTCTTAATGAGTTCATCCCGCCCTTGCCGTGCTGTCATCTTCTTCTCCAGCACTGCACAAAGTAGTGGCACAACACAGCACCAGTTACCAACAGAGCACTCAAGTAATGGGCTGAGGAAGAGGCAGCATGGAAATTCCCTTCAGCCTCAGCTCCTGTGTGCTTGGAAAGGACTGCAAGGATTTTGTTTTGGGGAGCTTGGATTGGTCAGCTGTTTTTGCCTCTTCCTTTATTAAAATCACCCCTTGTAAAGCTGAGGTTTATGGTGTGAGGTGCTGTCAGGTCACACTGAGTACGGGGGTTTCAGAGCCTTCCTGCTGTTTGTGTGGCCCCTTGGTGCTGCCTTGGATGGTGTCCTTCACTGGGACACTCCCACAGGATACAGGAGCAGGTGGAGAAAACTGCACTGCCCATCTTAAGAAAATACAAATGAGTTTGTCTCCATACTGATCTCCTGGGACATCCCTGGAGACCAGTGAGAGGATGCAGTGCCGTGTGCTGGGCTCCTTCCCCTCAGAGACAGCTGCTTGAGGGAAGGCATTTCACATGCTGCAGCTCCCTCCTGTCATTTCTCATCATGTTACTGTGACCTATATAAACTTCACCCCAAATAAAAGGGGTGACAATACTTGGGGCCATAAATGTAGCCTGTGTGGAGAAGGAACAGCCCATGGAAAGCTGTCTGGGGGCAAGGCTTGTGCTTCACTCTCATATTTTGACCTTTTCTTCTAAAGGTACTATATTGTATTATATAGGAAGTCAGTCTTTATGGTCCCCTCCTAGCCTTAAACATTATTAATCTGTTGAATGCTGGAATCTCTGAATTGGGTTTGGCTCAGGTCAGCTTTAACTTGTCCCATGAAAGGTTTGCTGGTGAAATCCCTCTCCTGTTCTCAGCCTACCTGCAGATGTCTGCTTTAGCTTCTCATTTTTCTTTTTCCGCCACTTCCACGGTTTGAAGATCCTGCCCAGTGTTGCCAGCTTGCTGTTCCTCCTCACTGGTGGAGTTCGAATCCCTGAGACCAAGTAGTCAGAGCGCACTGCAGGGGACTGCTCCATCTCATCTGAGAGGGGAAGAGGGGAAGAATTGTTAGGAAAAACCCCACAGTGACTGGCAAAGGTGCTCACCGAGGCAGTGGTGTCACTGTCCCCCCAGAGCTGCAGGGAGCCGTCACATCCTCCTGAAATGTGGAGAGCTGAGAGCTCCCCGTGCCTTTAACAAGAGCACTGGAAGTTCAACACACCTGCAAATCAGGCTCACGTGGCCTCCAGTTCATCACAGAAATGTAATGCTCATTTAGAAAAACGCAGACCTTTATGGAGAGCCGAGAGGAAGTGTGAGAGAGCTCAGATCCCTTCGGAGTCCCCAGCTCCCAGTTCTGCTCCTGGGTCACAGGATATTGCTGCCTTTTAAATGAACTCTTCACATGAGCTAACACAGAACACGCTGGCTTTTGTGAGCTAAAGCAAATCTTATATAAAAGAAGAGTCTGTTTGATATATGCTACGTAAGTAAAATCTCAGAACTACTGTAAAAATTTATTCCTTGAGAAAGCTAAGGGGGAAATTCTTTCCCTTTTGTCCAGCCACAGGAATTCAGAGATAATGCTTCAGCTGGAAAATCAATTCAGATATTTCTAATAATTTTCCTTGAAAATGCACCCTAAATTTTGCTTATAGACAAGTGTTGCAGGAAACAACACCCAGTGAGTATTCACAGCCGTGTGCCAGGCAGTGCCATGGAGGGCAGTGGGACAGTCCCCTAAATGGGGTCATTGATGTCTTTACTGAGAATTGTATCAGAGCACCAGTACAGTCATTGTTGAAAGAAAAGCTGCCATCAGACCTGTTACAGCAATAAAAACTGAGCAACAATTGTTTTTTTTCACCAACAACCAGTTATGATTTAAATCAGGAATGTGAAGCTGTGAACATATGTACATTTCCAAGTAATTTTTCTCTGGAACAACAACATTTATCACAAATTGCTTTATGACTGCAAGATCATACATATCCAGCATCTTCTAGGCTTTGTTTTTAAGTTAACTGGGTGCAAATGCCTAAATCACAGCATGGAGGTGGGGATTTCCAAGTAAACAGGAAATAATTTTTGGAAGATTATTAAACACAGCGGGAGAATGAACACATTCCTCCTCTTCCATTTAATTTTGAAAATACTGGTAATAGAGATGAATCATTCAGTGGAGACAAACGAAAAACTTGGCTACATGAACTATCAGAGCAGAGAAAAGCTGTAACAATTCCCCACACACATCATGCATGCCCAGTGAAATTCTCTTTCTTTGTATTGAATTTAGAGCACCTTTTTCCATTCCACTGAGTTTATCTGAGGGCTTAATTTACAAGAGATTTAAAGTAATAATATTCTTTTCTGCCTTTAAGAGCGTGGTGCCTACCCAGGGCGATGTTTATAATTTACAATTTGGAGGTCAGTATTAAATTGAGAGCAGAAAATAGCAATGAGCCTTGCACAGAAGGAAGGCAGTAGCCTACAGACCACAGCTGGAGTGCCAAGATATTCTGCTCCTTTCCTAACAGCGTATTCAAAAATGAGAAGTACCACAGAAATAAGCTTTGAAGAATTAGAGCTGCTCTTGATTACAGCAATAGTGATGAGAATGGAAAATGGCAGAGTAGATCTATTAATTTGCTATTATGATCACTTTAAAGCTGTAATAGAAGCCTCGGGAAATAGCATTCGGTCATTTCTTGTGACACCTCTTGAGTGAAAATAGAAATGTTCATGCAATTAGCTCATCTCAAAAGAGCTGTAGAGGAGGTTGTGCATCAGAGCCTGTCCCTGGGAGCTGCACTGGAGTGGGACAAGCTCAGCTCAGCTCTCTCTGCTCCTCCCTTTCTCAAGCGTGGCAGGGAAGGTTAAACAAGAAGCTGATTTACGGACTCTGCTGTGTTTCCTTCAGGATGTAGGTGTCTGCAAAGCGGGTTAGACATCCCCCACATGTGTTGTTTAATACTGGTAGCACGAGGTCATTTTAAGTTTTTGCCAGATAGGGGATACACAAAGAACCAGGAAATCATTTGAATCCAAACTTGCATGTCTCCAGCAATGCTCCTGGTCCCAGATATTCCCCTAAGAAGGGGAATGGAGAGATATCACAAGGACAGTGAGGTTTCTCTGAGTGCCCTGTAGAAATCAGCTTCTGTGGTTTACACCAGCCCTGCCAGCTGGCTTTCTTCCCTCACTTTCTGCCCTCCTGGTTGTGGAAATACCAGGATTTTGTGCCTTAGACTTTGCAGATGAAACACAGGTAGAAATCCAATGTCAACTAAGGAATAGCAGCTAAAATATATGTTCCAGTGGATGCTTTTGTGGGCTTTTAAACTTTAGTAGTGTTTCTCCTATGGTGCAAGCAGTCCTTCTCACCATATACAGTTTCTATACTGGGAGAGGTGGACACAAATAAAAATAGATAGAGACACAGCAAGACAGATGCCCCGAAGTCCTAAATAACAAGGAAGTGGTCTCACAGGCAATGAGAATCACAAGAGAGCCCTTGGAGCACCTCATTTCCAGTCAGTTCATTTTCTCCTGGTTGTGGGTTGGCTGCTTGGGAGATCAGAAGCTGACAGCACAAAAAGCAGTTCCCACATACAGCAGTGACTGCTGGAGGAGAAGGCACTCCTAAATATCAGCCAGTTCCTGCAGCCAACAAGCTGCCAAGGCTTGCCAACCCTCCAACCACTCTGTGAAACATTCAGCACATTTTTTTTAATCTGCAGTCAATATTTTAATTATGCTAACTGTTCTGTGGAATGATGTGGTTATTTCTCCCAGAGCCTGACAGCCTGGGGCCAGGCCATGCAATTACACAGGGGATGTCTGCAAAATATAAACAGCCAAGAGCCAAACCCTGACTCTCCAAATCAGCAGGGGGAAGCGAGCAGCAGCTGAACTCGCTGTGTAATGTGGAAGGATGGGGGACAGTCGCTGTCAGGGTCCAGAGAGCACCAGTTTAACCCCAGCCTGTGCTTGGCATCACTGCCCCACGAGCAGGCAATCCTCGGCCCTGTGGGGCCACAGGGTTTTGCTCTGGCTGTTTATGCCAAAATCACTTTAAATTCCTGGCTGTATCCATTTGAGGGCAAAGATTTTTGTGCTGGAGCTTCAGCCCTATAAAAACCCCTCACATATCACAAACCCATCATCTGCTCTGTGTGTGCCAAGGGGATGGAAATGAATGTGGCTGTGCCCCTGCTGCTGATGCTGGGCAAGTTCTTCCTCCAGTGCTAGCTGGGCTAATTTCAAGACCTTGTATAGTGGTGCAGTGTGAGTGGGTTAATGTCTGAGCCATCTCCAGTCAGAGGAGGGGAGAGGTTCCAAAGCGACGGGCGCTGCTCTGCAGTGCAGCTCTGGGCTGCAGAATCAACCAGGCAACAAAGAAGAAGCAAACAAACAATAATATTCATTACATTTGGCTCCAGGGCCTGACCCCTCAGAAAGTCTGAGCATCTGCAGCTTCTGTTTACATCAGCAGCAGTTGTGGTGAAAAACACCCCCTTGCTTTCTTCTTTAAAACATTGTGATGCCATAAATAGAGCACTCCTCCTTCAATTCCCCTCTCCGTGGGAATTGTGCAATGGTTGTGAAGGTTTTCTGCTCAGAGGAGCTCTCCCATTTACCCATGTCAGCCCCTGCCTCCATCCCAGCCAGCCTCCCAGAAGTGGGGCAGGTTTGCTGGGAGTTCAGTGAATTGTGTGCTGGATGTGTGATGGGAGAGTGCCCTGGGCTGCCCACAGCCCTCATGCTTACAGCAGCTGGGGCTGGTGCCGAGCTGACCGTGTCTGGGTGATAAGAGCGTTGTTAAATTGAGCACTGGGCTCACTGAGCTGGCTTTATCTTCTCGGGTTGTTCCAGATGAGCCCGAGTCTGTAGCTGGAAGCCTGGGATGCTGATTACAGCGACTGCAGGCTGAGGAACAGCAGCTGGGACCATCAGGGGTGCAGGCCTGAGTTACACTGACCTTGCCACGCACACAGGCTGCAGGACGCACGGGCTGTCCTCCTCTGAATGCAGCAAAAAGTTTGGGGGAAGATGAAGGATGGTGAATTTTAATGTGCTGGGAATTCTGGGAACTTAAATTCACGGTAATGAAAGTTGTGCCTTGCTAAATCCCGTGTGTACATTGGTAGGAGAAGGACCACTGAAAAATCTGCAACCTGCAGGCAGTTTAAAAATAACACAGCAGACAAGAGCTGCAGGCAAATTTGTAAGGCAGGCGTGCTCTGTTTGCTGATGAATTGGTTTGTGATGCAGCTCTGCATGTTTTCCCCTTTACTGTCATTGCATCTCTCTCTGCAACTCATGTATCGAGCTAAAAAAAGAAATGAAGGTTCCCTTTGGTCCACTGCAGAGGGTAGGGACAGTGAGTGGGATCAGAACGACCTTTCTGGCTTTGGGGACAGAGGTGCCTTTACCAGCAGTAACTTTCAGTGCTGTCTGGAATTCAGGACTGTCTCTAAAAAGAAGGTGAGGGAGGATGACAGGGGCAGCTCTGAAAGGGCTCCTGTGTCCTCCTGCTCACCCCCAAACTGAGCCAGCACCTCCCTCGAGGTGCTCCTTGCTGGGGTCCTCGTCAGTGAGAGGAACCTACAGGGCAGGGAAGGCAGAAAGGGGGTCTTGGTTTCGGAGTAAAGATTATCCTGAGTGCCGTGAAAGAGAATCAGCAGCAGGAAGAACCCCCCTTTTCCTCAGTTTAGCATCCTAAAAAACAGAGAACTGCCCACAGTAACTGAAAATGCAGGATAGGGATAAGTTGTTTGTGCCTCTCAGTGCTTCTGTCTTGTGTTCTAGAGAAGCAGAATTCAAACTGAAGAGCTTTTTTATTGCACCAGTTAGATATTTCCTGTGGTGGAGCTCTTCCTTGTTCTAAAAATGTTTTCTGTCACCTGCATTTCTGCAGACATGCTCTCTTTCTTGACTCTATTTGAAAGAGAACTGCAGCAGAATGTTCCAGTTTGAAGTTTCCATTTCAATTTTTTGAACATAGAGTATTTTGATTTTTGCAATTTTGAATGACTGTTAGAAATTAGAGCTGAAAATTATAAAGGAGAAAAGAAGTTTCTTAACCTGAATTTTAAAAAAAATTTTGAAGGACTTTGTATTTGAAGCTGTGAATGTTTTAATGTTGTTTTGGGCTGGTTTGGAATAAACTTGCACAGAATCTTTTGTAAAAGAGAAAGCCTAGTTCTTAACAGCTTAGATATTTAGGAAGGCAAGGTACCTGTAGTAATTGTTGAATGTAATCAATGACTTTGGGTGCAGAGCTGGTTATATGACATAGATTGTTGCTCTGACACATCATATTCAATACACCAAAAAAAACCACTGAAATAAAGTAGGTAAAATAACAGGTTTGAGGCACAAATTCAGCCATTTACCTATCCTTTTTTGTTTTGTTTTGTTTTGTATAGTCAACAGTGTAAGGAAAAAATGGCTTGAATTCTCTCTTATTGCAACCCTTTATATTTGTGATTTCCCGCCGTGGATTTCATCTCTCTGAGAGTTTAACCTCACAAGGAGCAGATGGAGAGTGGGCCAGGTTTATCCACATGGCATCTACGTCATTGCCTGAGTTACCTTGGGGGGAAAATCTGGCACAGTAAATTTGTGCAGGCTGCACACTCACGGAGAACCATGGAGGCAGGGAGAAAATGCAAAGATAAATAGCAGGGAAATACAGAGACAGCTCTGGGTTCAGCTCCCCCTCTATAAAGGCTGTGCTTGGGCTCAATCACTTTTCCTTTTGCTGGGTCGTATAGATCCTGATTAAGTTTTTACTTCTCAGCATGAAAATGCAAGTTTACTATGTGGCCTCCGAAGTCTGAGCTTCCATTTTCACTTCAGACTCAAAGGTTTGCCATTTTTCCTTGTTCTATAATTCCCACTACTCTTCAGTGGAAATTAAAATTATGATTTAACATTTTTCTCTAATTGAAGGAAATAAAATAAAAACCCCAAAACATAACTTGTGGGTGGTAGGAGGGGGCTGTGCTTGCCAGGGAATTTTATTTCCATTTTGTCATGCTGAGCCTCCTTCAAAGTATTTGGATTTTAAAAGCAGGTTTCCCTGACATGAATGGGGAAACAGATTATGCTTATCAAAGGAAAGAGAGCAGGGAAGTGGCAACTCCAGCTAAATCTCTTAGATAAAAATGTGCTTTGTATGCTTTGAGATTTGTGATTTCTTCCAGAAAATGTTCCTTTAGAAAGTTGACATATCACCTACCAGCATTACCACCAAGTGAGCCAAGGTGCAAAGAAATTAATCAGGCACCTCTCGTGCTTTTGGATCGTTGTGTCAAGTTCCAGCACCACTTGCTGTGATTTACAATGCACGGTGTGACATTAGCAGTTCATTAGCAAAATAGGTTTGTCAGTGTTTGCATAAAGGAACCCACAACACGCCTTACCTGGGGAAGAAAGAGCTCAGTGACAATAAGAGAATGAGACTGATGAAGGAGCGCTGCGTAATCCCCGTTAATTCAGTTACCCGAGCCTGTACAATGTCTTTGGAGAGGGGAAAGCTGCCTTTTGCAAGCCTCTCCCCCCTCCCCGGGGAGAGCTGGCTCGGGCAGCAGAGCAGCATCTCCCCACATCCAGGAGAAATCCGTTCAAATAAAAGAAAAATCCTTTCAAGCGGGCAGTGCCTCTGCAGAGGCCAGAGGCAGCCTGTGCCCCGTGCAGCTGAGGGGCTTTGTGGCACCCCCGGTGCCCATCCCAGGGCTGGGCAGCTTCCCCGGGCTCCTGGAGCGATGCTGTGCTGCACGACACAGGCTCAGGGATGCTCTGAGTGAGCAGAAGCTGCTGCCTGCACTGCAGGACCAGCCTTTCATCACCTGCACTTGTTTAATTAGCTGGAGCCTTGCTGCAAACCTGTTGAAAGGATGTTTTTTATAGCATCCTCAGGGAGTCTGCAGACTGAAACACACCCTGGGCTGTCTCCAAGAGGCACCTTCAAACCCCTTGCACTGCAGTTATCCCTGACAGCAGCTGCCTTTGGAGGGACACGAGCACCCAGGGAAGCCTTTGGTGTAAGGGCACCGTGTTTGCCAGCAAGGACCCATCCGCTGCTTTTTCTGGGATTCATGGCCCAGGACTGACCTGTTTAGAGTTTCCTCTAGTTTAGTTTGTGTCAGAGATACAGTCAGCTCTCACTTTCAATCCCTCCCCAACTTGTCTATTCAAGAATTAATCCAATCCTCATGTCCTGTGCGCTTTCATGCCCTTGTAATTCTATGCATAATTTCCTTCTTTGCTCAAACACATCGCAGCTCTCAGTTGGTGCTGTCACTGTTCAGTGCCACTGCTGCAGGTGGAAAACACTCTTTGTGCTCTGTGAAATGCAAGAGCATCTCCTTTTGTTTTGTTCTCTCCTTTATCCCTTCTGCTGCTTCACACTCTGGCTTTCCTCACACCCATTGACAACAAATACACCTCAGTCACCAGCCTCTGGTGCTCACTCCAGGCCTGCTCCACAGAACAGGGCAGAGATCTGGGACAAGGAATACTTAGACAACAAAAATCTGACATAAACCAGAACATCTACAGGGAAAAGTAGATAGAAAACAGGCACCGTGACTGAATTCAGCTTTTGTTTAAGGTTGTGTGTCCAGCGTGGCTCCTGGTAGAACTGTTCTAAAGGTACCAGTGAGTTATGCACTTGGTTGGTATGGGAATTGCAGTGAAACCCTTCTCGGGAGGTCATTTCACCTGAATGAATGGTTAAATGCTTTCGAGGGACAGTAGACTCTGCTGGATGTAACATTCTGTAAATATGAGGCACATGTAGGAAATACTTAAAGGGGAACTTTGGTTTTAAAAAATCGTTTATTCCACTGTCTACTGGTACTTCTCAACAAGGCAATTATACTAAATACTCAGCAGTTCTCCTAAGCAGGGCACCACCAACCCCCAGCACCTTTGAAAAGACACATCTGTGCTTAAACGCAGAGCAGAGTCAAATGCTACCAGGTCCCCAAGGGTGATGGCACTTCTCACTTGTTAAATCCTGCATTAAACATCATCATTAGCATGGAACTTTCTCAAAGCTCAGATGAGGGTTTTAAAGCACTGGTCTAACCAAAGTGAAGCATGCCTTCTAAAATTCAATTCTTCGCTGGTCGAGGGCCAAGAGAAATAATTGCTTATCAAATTTACTGTAGTGATTATCACAGTTTGCCTGAACCAAGACCACAATGTAGTCCTAATGGGAATGGCAGGATCTTCAGAGCAAGAATAAACATGGAAATTACTCTAAATATATGAAGCTGTCTTCTCTGCAGCTCTTGGAATGACTCCATTCCAGGTTGTTTCCTTCTTCTATTATAGGAACCAGGAAAAACAAACTACTGGGCTGTAATCCTTGGCCTGTGTAAGAAACAGAAAAATAGAGAGACTGTGTCCCACATGGCAACAACAGAGTGAGAATTTGGCAGGAGAACAGCAATGTCTGTCCATTAACTCTCTGTGTCACCGAGCAGCCAAGCAGGAAGAACTCTGGAAGCAACTGCAATCCCTCTTGCTGGTGTGATTTATTGGCTGTGTCTGCACTAGCAAGAAATGCAGTGTTAGAAGTGGGGCTGTGAGCAGCTGGTGCTGAGGACTCAACACCTTCTGGCTGCATTTGTTAAGCAGCACTGGTGTGATCTTGTGACTCCAACTCGACAGTGAACGAGCTCTTTCCTCACAAAGTGCAAAGGAAACAAGATTCTTCTTGATAATAAAAACACCAGCCACACTAACCAACCATCCTTCCAAAAATAAACTAAGAATGCCTGTGTTTATCCATCTATCCAGAGGATGGATAAAGATCATTGTTTGTCTTACTAAATCACAAGATTGAAAACCCCCTACCCATACGCGCAAATTCTTATTTGTTGATATCAAAATTCACCAATTTTCATCAAGACATTGGCTCCTAAATTTTTTGTAAAGTAAAAGTTCTCTTTTATTGCATTTTTCCCTATACTAGAACTTATCTGCAATGTCCTTATGTTGCATTTTTCCATTATAAATACCTCTGTGGCACGTACCTTCCCGAGGCCTTCCAGCAACACATTTTAGCATTCATGAAATTGCTCTGCATAAATCAACAATGGCAATTTCAAAATTCCTGGAATGATGCTGAGGTCATGACAGAAAAAGCAAATTTAATGCACAGATGGATGAGTTTCTTTCAGCTTTTTTTCTAATGTTCATAGTGCACTGAATTCAGTGGAGAAAGGACCCTGCATTTAACAAGAGTTGCACTGGTTTCATTAACTGGATTCAGTCTTGTGGCAGTTCAGTGCAACAACTGAGCTTTGCATTCATTTTTAATTCCTAAAACATTCTTTCCATGCAAACTAGAGAATTGTTGCTAAAAACATTTCAGAAAAGACATCACCACCATTTATCGAAATGGTTAGATTTGAAAGAACAGGAGTATTTTTAAAAGACCATTTTAAATTCAAGTCATTTTCAAGGAGAAAGCTTGGGGGTTTCTGAGGGTGTACTGCTTCAAACAACTGCAACAGCCACAGAATAAACCTCAGCAATATGTGTGCAGGTGGTTAATATCTCCAGGAATATCGGGCAACAGTTTGGACAAGCAGGATGTTTAATGACTGCAGTGGTTGCGTCTCAAATGGAAATACAGCGAGGAAGAGACATGCTCAAAGCAGGGCCAGGGAATGCCAGGAGCTAAACTGAAGTGTGCATGATAACTGCTGAGAAATGGCTTTTTTTCTAGATAGATCTTGCAAATCTCCTGGTCAAAGTTCCCCCCGGCTCCCATGGAGTGCTGGCAGGGTCCCCTGGGTGTCACCCTGTGCTTGGTGCCCCAGGTGAGTCCTGCTCCTCCCGTGGGTCAAACAGGACGATTGCACTTCTGTTCTGCTGCTCAGGGCTCATGCAAAAGAGCAAAGTGGAACAACCTTTTCCCAAACTAAAGCATGACAGGAGGCTTTCTCCTTGCACAGACAAATTTTGTTCATTTTACTGGTCGCAAGTTTTAAATTCACATTTTTTAAACCAACAATCCCAGACAGCTCCTTGGTTTCCAGCTCTTGGTCTTCATTCGGGACATGTTTTTGAGACAGAAACCTCTAATGAGTGTTTTTCTAACATTTGCCTTTCATCAGCAAGAATATTTGAGTTTCTTTTCTTATTTTCTTCTCCTATTTTTTTCATCCTTAATTTTTTACTTTTTACACAAAAGGGATAACCAGCTCTGTGACAAAACTATCATTTTATAACCACCACAGAATATGAACCGAATTTCTGTTTCAATGCATGAAGTTTTTATTAAACAAGTAAATAATAGTCTTGTTCATTTCAACCATATCCTGGTGGTTTTATGTCTCACAAAGCCCAAACAGCTTGGAAGGAAAACCAGCATGGAATATTTTTACCCTGTCTGACCTAAATTTATGTATGTTTTAGTTCTTCCAAGAGAAAGAGAAGAGGAATAACTACTCCCTCTTCTCAGTTCCTTTTCAGAACTCATATTTTAAATGTGTTCTCAGCTGCCTGCATGAGTCATGGAGAGCTGGAAGCAAGATCCCCCACAATATTGTAATAAGTGCTTCCTCAGGAGGGAGCCTCTCTGTGTTTTGGGGGATACCACTAAAAAGCCACCAAAATCTCCTGAAAGCTTCCTTGTGCCAGAAACCTCCACAGGAACTAATAGAGGCAGTGACAAAATCTCAGCTGCAAAAAGAGATTATTTATGAGTGTAATAATAACAAAGATACCTGAGGATTTCCATACAACCGTCTTGAAATTCATGTAATTGTTCTCCAGCATTTGCAGAGATTTGAGACTGCTGTTGACTCTGTGGATTGTTTTGTGTAATGATAGTATTGAATTTCACTGGTCTAGTCATCATTTGGATCTGGTCCTGTGATGTTCCAAGAAACTCTGAAATCCACAGGCTTTTGTAAGAACTGGGAGGGTGTTTGGTGCTTGCCGTGCTGATCCAAGACAAAAAGTTCATCCAGTGCCTGTGCAGTGTAAGTTTCATCCAAGCTGTATCTGTTTGAAGCTGCCTGTGAAATATTTAGAAACAATGGGGGAAGCCCAGGGCAGAAAAGCACCCTTCATTCTGAAATGCCATAACTTATTGAAAACAAGCCAGACCCCTCTTCCTGCGGTTCATGTCTGGACTGAGCAGAGCACAGCAAAGCAGGTCAAGGATCTTGTGCAGTGAGAGGAAAAAGAAAAAAAAGATCAACTTAATCATAAACCAAATTCACTGCGGGGTCAAATGGATTCAAAGAGCAAGCACAGAACAGTAAAAAGATGTGAAACATTTACAGAGGCTCTTGGCATCCAACGTGCCCGTCAGCTCTCCAGCGTTTGCAGGCCCGTGTGATTATGCCTTAGCGTGCCCCGGCTCAGTCCTTCTGGCTGGAGCTTATCTGCCTCCAACACAGAGATTCAGTCCTGAATTCCTGCCCATGAAGTCAGACAAGGAGTTGGTCACACTGAAATCACACCTCCCTATCAGAGACTCTTCCCTTTCTCACCCTTCCTCTTCTCTGCACCCATTCTGCTTTCACGGGCTTTTTCTTTTGCTGTCATTTCACCTCTGTGCAGGTCTGAGTGCTCATCCTGCAGCCTCCCCTCCCTGCTCAGTGCAGCCTCTGCACAGGAACTGACTTTAATCAAGACTATGCAGGAAAAGCCTTTTTTCTCCGAGAAAGCTTTTAGACATTACAAGTATTCAGGGTTAATTGACAACATTGGGTAATGAAGCAGAGCTGAAAATACCGTATGTTCCTTTGACATTGCCCATTCATTGCTATAAATGACTGGAATTTTGGTGACTGCAGAACAAAACACTTTTTCTGTTTTTGCTTTTAAGTGAAGCTGGGTATAAAGCTCCTTGCCACTTGGAATATCCCAGTGTTTTACATGAGAGGATAACAAAGTTTATTTGGAAAAGGCAGCGAAGCCTGCAACTTGTTTTTGCCTCTCCTTTTCTTTAATGAATGAGGAGAGATCTCAGAATGTGTGATCACAGGAGTGGAACTGGCTAAATTTTCACAGTTATGAGAAAATACAGCGAGGAATTTATTGAGTCTGCCCCCCAGAACATCACCTCTGATTGGCAATTCAGTGCACTGGATAAGCAGAAATCTTTTCAATCGGCTTCAAGCCTCCTCTGCAATCTGTGTAAATCTATTTCAACAACAGAATGAGATTATCAAAGCATGAGAGAGAACTGACACATAGGGCCAGATTGTTTGAAGATGTTTATTTTAAGTCGTTTCACATAATCTTATTCACTATATTTGTTTTTTGGACTCAGAGAGTATTTTTTCCCTAGTAATTAAAACTCTGAAGGCGGACACTCTTGCCTGCACAATAAAAGAACCTATAATATTTTAGAAAGTATTAAAAAAACCCCTATAAAAACCCTCGACTAATTTCTTCCTTTCAAGTGCTGAAATGATCTAATGCTATTAATAGAAGATTCTTTCTCTGTGGAAAATTTATTCTTCTATTTAAAGCTACTGGGGAAAAGCTTGAAAGAACAAAAAATTATGATTCTGCCATCTGGCTATCAGTGTAGCCTTTGGATGATGAGTTCAGATGTGGCTTTAAAATGCACACATTGACTTGCAGAGAAGGCAGGATGACAGGCAAGACCTCATTTCTCCACACAGTTGCATCCCATGGCTGCACCCCTGCTAGAATCCCACCCGGCTTGTCCCTTAGAGCTGGGGGAAGCAAACTGTCCCAGACTGCCAGCCCTGAAAACCACAGTTCTTCCTTCATGCCCCAAACCAGGCAGAGGTAATGCAGCAGCAGAACCTCCCCAGGTGCTGCTCAGCCAAGCCAGAGCCTAACCCAGATGCCCCAAGATTAGCAGAGCAAGTGTTGCTCTGCCCCCATGATCTCCCTGCAGAGGGATGTAATTGATACCAGAGCTGCGATGACATTTCGTGTGGGCAAAGGATGAGAATTCCTGTCACAATAAATCAGCAAACAGAACGCCTCCCCAGGAGTTTAAAGGGACATTTTATACTGAATAGCTCATATCCTGCTTCCAGGCACCTGATCCATTAGGCTTTCCTTCCTTGACATGTGTTGGCTCTTGGTAATTTTCTTCACATGCTGACCCTGCAGCCAGGTGCCATTCTGGGGATTCACTCCACAGTTATGAACTATGTGTCTTGTGCATTCCTGGTGGGGCCACGCAGAGATCATATTCCCAAAAACATAGGAGCGTGCTGCCCAAAACATGTGATTCACAATAAACGTGGTGAAACCTGAATAGAAGGCTTAAAGCTGAAAATCAAATACTTCTTTGGATTTTGTTCTTGCTTTTAAATGGAAATGGAAGCAAAGTATTTGTGAAGTGAACACTGTGCTAGAGATCTCTCAGTAACCCGAGCCCAATTCTGTATCTGCTGCATCTGCATGGCTGTGAGCTCTAAAATGGAGAGCTAAGCAGCAGGGTGCTGGAAGGGAGGAATTATGTATTTCCATGATGTATGCACGGCATGGAATTAGATACAGCAGCTCAGACCCCCTAAAACAACTTCTCTTCCACAAGAAGATGTATCTTCTTCCCTTAGAAGATACAGACATGCCAAGCAGGTCTTGGTTTGCAGACTCTTGGGCTGGTATCCCATAAATTGAGTTTTAGGGCGTTCAGTAACAGATCAAAATGACCACGATCCCAATGGTACAAAGTGGACATCTAGTAGAAATTCGTTCTGCCCTCTCGATTGTTTAAAATACATTGATTAGTCCCTGCTGTTCCTGCAAGCTTTTTGCTGGATCGGGTATCGTTTCTCTGCACCGCTTGCACTTTGTGCCGTATCAAGAATTGTCTGTCATCCCCCAGTTGGCATCAATCTGGCATAAAAGCACAGAGCTGGCATAGAGTGCATCACAGTTCTGGCTGATTTGACAGAAATATGGTCATCTGCCCGTGCCTGCTCTGCAGGAAACCTGTCCTGCTGTTAAAAGGCCTCGTGCACAGACCTGGTGTCAACATCAGCCTCTCGCTGACAGCAGAGCCTGGTGATGCCAGAAGGTGATAGGAAACGGAGGGACCATCCCTGCCCGTGCCCCAGCCCTGAGCCCAGCGTGGCAAAAATGAGACATCCCACGGTGGCTCCAGCCCCTGTGCACTTCACTGTGCTCAGTGACCTCACCTCTCAACAGCAGCTCCTGCCACAAGAGCGGCGAGGAGAGGATTTTCACAGGGCGTGAGCCTGTGCTGTGAGCTGCTGCCAGCAAGGGGGGTGCAGAACAGCTCTGATTCCAGGGCAAAACAGACACCCTTCCCTCACCTTTCTTGGCTCTGGGCTTTTGGCTTCTGCAGCTCAAGTTCAGGAGCTATTCTTCAGTCTGGATCTGTATATTATATCTACACTGTATATAAGTAGGCATGCAGCATTACACATTATATTACGTAACTACATATTGAAAATCTTTAAAAAAAGCCCATCAAGGAGTCAGCTGTTTATATGGATTTGATTACAAAATAGCTGCTTCTTGTGGGGGTCAGAGTGAGAGAGGGTTTGGGAGCTTGATTTTGGGGTGGCACAGTCAGCAGCAGAGATCTTGTAAACCCAGCCCAGCTCCCCAGCAGCACCCAGGGCTCAGCCAGGCTGGTCCTAACCCCTCCTCAATAACGCATCCCATTCACCCGAGTAGCATGCATGATGACTTCCAAATAAAGCAAGATAAGGCATGAGTTAGAAGGTAGATTTTGGCATCTATTACAGTGCTGTCCTACACGTTCGTATTTATAATGCTCGAGTGCTTGAATGCACATTGAAAGGGTTGTAAACAAGAGTTAACTGCAGCTCCCATTAAAGGCTTCTTTGGGTCTCCTCATCTCTCCTGGGTTTTCTTCCCTCTGATTCTTTTGTTTCCTCTTTTTCTGTTTCTCCATCCCTGGCCATCAGAGCTGGCAGAAGGGCAAGAGGAGAATGGCAGTGCTACTTTGTATTTAGGCACCATTAAAAGTGAAAAGCATCTACCTCTCCCAAACCAAAACTGGCAAAGCCTGCTGAAAAAAAACCCAAATGTTTGTGTTCCAAATTGCAACCTTTTCTTATTTACTGAAAGTATTCATGGGGAGCTTCAGGATACACTGCAGCCTAAAGGCAGGTTTAACTTATCTTTTGACCATTTAAGAAGAAAAACAACTCTCTTCTTCCATGATGCTCTTTGCTACTCAGTAAATAAATTTTACCATGGCAACTGTAAAGCCACTTGAGGCTTGAAGACACAAATTCTTAATTAAAGTGGTCCTTGACATCTTGTTCTACAAACTAACCTGGGCACTCTACAGTCATTAAGAATAAAAAGCCCACATGAAGTAGCTTAGTATCATGTATTAGTGTCATGTTTTCCAGTTGTTACTTCAACATAACAGCTGAGTCTTACGTAATCCTGTTTTGTAATTATACACCCAAGTGTTCTACAGAGGAGGAAAGCTAAAATGTGTAGTGGGACCTGAGTCAGGTTGATCCAGTTCCGGAAAGAGAAACTTCACCTCTGAATGTTGTTCCAGAACTCTGCCCTTTAGCTTCTTTAGCTAAATCCTTTCGCCCAGCAAATGCTGTGTGGTCGCAGGCTGAGGAAATTCTCCAGAGCTGTCCTGTGATATGATACCTTATCTTGCTCTGAACATGGTAGAATTTGGAGGTTGTGCACTCTGAGGGTGCACAAATGGATAATGTAAGTGGATTTTTATTTTTTTTTTAACCAAACCTGAATGCTGAGCAGAATGACTGCACTGCCTGCCACCGAATAACGTTTTCAATGATTGTAGTGTGCAGCTGTACACAAAGTATGTGCATATTTAGACCTAATTTGAGATGTAGATGCCACAGCTGGAGGGATGAATCATGTAATGGCTGTGGGTTTGGGCTGCTCTGATGTGGAACCACTGAGCTCCACAGCAGAGCCGGGGACTGCCAATCCACGCCTTCCTGCAGGCTCAGTTAATCATCCCCTCCTTGACACCGTGCCCTCGCCTTCCGTGCTAACAGAAGGACAACTTCACAGGGCTTGCCATTTCCACGCCGAGACCTCGCTGCACAAGCAGAATTTCTTGCCATGATTCTTCTCAAAATAGATTAATCTTTGTAGAAAATGAGAGCAGAGGCTAATGAGGGTTGAGGCACAGATGGGATGGCACCAGCAGCTACTTCCTACAAACACAGCAAAGTAATAGTTTCTAGCACGACAATGAATAAAACCAAGCCCTACCAGGATGCACTGCTACAGGGGAATTTAGTTTGAAGTCAAATCTGATGCTGACTGGCTTTCTTCAGTGAAATTCCTGACACCAGGTCTCCTTATCTCACCTTATCAATTTAATCACATTTTTAATGAGCAGAAATGTAAAAAGTAAACTGCTCCGGGTCTCCTTATCTCACCTTATCAATTTAATCACATTTTTAATGAGCAGGAATGTAAGAAGTAAACTGTTCCTTTCTCTTCTTACAATACCAATTTTCTTTCTATGCTGCTTGCTTTGAATAACCGGAGTTCATTTTTAGACCCCTGTTCAATATTTCATTCGAAGGATTTCACAAGCATCTTTGAAATGCTATTTTGAATCTTCAGCAGTGCTCAATGCAAATTTCCTGGGATTCTCCCCCCTCTCAAACTGGGCTCTGTCTTTCAGAGTGGGGGAAGAGTTGTTTCATGGTTTGCTTATGAATCCAGCTCCATTCCCAACTGAGAGAGAAGTGAGAACTCTGCAGACCAGGATACAGATGAACTGGGGGTAATTTCTGTATTAGCCCCCTATCTGTAGATAGATGGTCCATAAAAATCTAAATGTTATTCAGGGGTGTGGCACCTTTCTCCCATGAATTCTGAATAAGGAATGATGAACTATTTCCGCCCCAAAAAAAAAGTTTGATACTTGGATGTACTTGCCCATCTTCCCTAGTGGTGCCTGGTGATCATGCCTGGATAATCTTGCAAGAGACTGAGATCTAATTTTGGCAAAAAAATATAGTGCTGCAAAAATAACATTAGGGTCTGATAGCTCAGTTTTCTGTGAGTGACAGAGCTTATTGCTTCTTGCAAAGCATTAATAGATTTTGCAGCTAGACAATAGAAATTAATTGAATTTTCTGGCCCACATGGTTATTCAGCAGAGCTTGGTAAAGTGAGTCATAAGGGCTCAACAGCCCATGGTTTAATTTAAGTTACATGACTTCTAAGAAAATCTTGAGATTTTTGGGGGAGGGAGAGGAACTTTTTATAGAAAGAATTAAAGAACAAGGAAGGACCAGGGAATAAATCTGAAGGAATTTGGTGCACAGAGCTGGAGAAAGTTGGCACAAGCAGCCTCAATGGAAGATGGGATGGAGAAACCCATCCTTCATGTGTAATAATCCTGACCTCTGCTTTAGTTTTAAAGGAATACTTGGTAGCCAAATTATATCAAATAGATTAACCAGAAGCAGACGGTTGAGAGAGGGCTGGCTGAATTAAATATTACAATAACTGTCAGATTAGTTACGTGTGGCATTCTCCTCTTCCACCACTGCACAAGGGGTGAAGTCAGGAATTTGCTGTACAATTAACAGATCATGGGATATTCAAACAAATCAGTGCTTTTATCAGCTTCTACCATTTCATCCCATTACTTCTTAAATTGATTTTATATTTCAGGCCTATATATCCCCCGAAATGCATCTCTCTGCATATGTGGAGCATGAAAAATTAATCCATTAACAGGTATTCTTTAACTAGGTCTCGAGAGTGCTGTGAGCCTGAATTATGCTGCATTTTCCAGTATCTTTTTAATTTTGCATGTTCTAGATAAAAAACAGTTTCCTTTAAAAATCGTTGTACTCTTCTCTGTAATGGTGACAGGAGGGGAAGAGGATATTGAAAAGTTCCTCATCAGCATAAATAAATTAAAGTCCCCACTTCAGAGAAGCCAAGAGGAATGAAGCTCCATTAAATGTTTTAAGAGGAAGCTGGAGGCAGAGATGACCAAAATGAAGCTCCCCAGTCTAAATATATTAGCAACTCTCTCCACACTTGGATTTTTAAATGTCACATAATCTATTAAAGCTGAAACGTCTTTGAAGGTAGCTCAGTTAGAGGAGGGATTGTAGTACCTTGTATTTAAATAATGGGGTATCACATTTGCAGTTTTTAAACCTGTATTTGCATGTTTGAATCCAGCTTTCTTTTAATAGGGCCAGTCTTGTATTTCTGTCTCTCCCCAAACTCCTCCTCTCTTTGTCATCCCTTTCTCTGCTGCCTGATGATGCCTCCTTTTGAAGGATTTCAAAGATTTGCAAAAATTTCCCAGCAGTAATCCTGTCATGCAGCCAGGGAGATCTATGTACACTATTTATAACCTGATACAGCTCCACTTGCTGCACAATAGCAAATTCATGATTAATTAGGTATTATTTTAGAGAGCTTCTCACACAGCCGGTGTTGTCAGCTCAGGATTCAACCACAAGTTTTATGGTACTTATGCTCCAGTGTGTTTTTTTCCAGGCAGATATCAATACATTGGACACTATTTATATTTCTTGTGTCACTTTTCATAAAGAACACTTTGTGCACGGGTCAAGGTACCCCAAACCTGGAAGATGTGTTCATTTTTTCTCTGTACAATCCTACCACTGATTTGCCTGCTGGCCTTGAGCAACCTTTCCCTTCCCTCTGGGTTTCATTTATCCTCTTTGAGTAAAAGGGATACGAGGAATTTAATTTGCTTTGAAAGCTGTGATTCCCACTCGCAGTGTCAGCTGGAGTCTGGGGATAATGGGTGGATGTGTGTTTAACAGAGAGGACATTCCTGGCAGTTGCCTTGGCAGGAGGATCCTTCCCTGTGACAGGAGCACCATTTTTTAGTGCTCAGGAGGGGAAAAGGACAAATCTGCCCAGAGTTTCAAAGGTGATCTTGCTCCATTCATCCTGGCAAACTTTCATTTTTGAATACCAACCTCTTCCCTGCAGTATCTCCTTCATTTTTCTGCTGCCATTCATTGTGTTTTATAGCACCTTTATCTTGAGTTATGGGCATATTTTTCACCTGGGCTTCAAACATAGTATGTTTTTATCAACTTAAAGGCATCTTGCTTTCTGGACTGTTTATTTTAGGGTTTTCTTTTTTTCCTGATCATCTCATTTTTACATGGGCCCTTTCCTAGAAATTAAGCACCTGGATGCACTGGGTGTCCTATCCCCCCAGAATGAAACTATTTTGGCTCTTACTCCTTCAACCCCTTTGGACTGAGCCTTGAGAACCACTCAAGATGAAATTCAGAGTTCATTTCTGGTCTTAAAACTGCTGTTTGATAAAACAGTTGTTTACTGTGTCCAAAGATATTTATCCTTCTTGTCCTGAAGAGAAAAGGATCCAGGCTGTAAGAGGGGAACCTTCTACCATTGATACTACTCTGCAATTCACAGCTTTTCCTTCTAATCTTTTTTTTTTTCACTGAAAATTGAACGTTCCAAAGTCCCATTTAAGTCTCTTTTATTCACTTGACATAATTTTTTCTCACCGAGATGGTTTTGCAAATATTAACAACCTCTGTAAACAAGACCAAACCACACAGGGGAAGCTCCTCCTTAACCTGGTCCCTGAAGAACCATTTGGAACAAATGGCTTTGCATAATCCAGCTTTTTCTAATTAGCATCTCTGGCAATAAGCCACTTGGGTATATTTGATATGCTTTTATCTTAAGATTAAATTTACATTTGCTGCTAGGTAGCTCTGACATCTTCATTCCTGTTTTAGATCTCTGTCATAACATGATTATTGTGTGATCACTGCTCACAGCAAACCAGCCCCAATTCGTAAATGGCTCATCTGCAGTGATGGGCTCTACAGTCCTGCCAAATAAGAATTTTGGGGTTTTTTTTTTCCGTAACTTGCCTCTTAGAATTCAAAAACTAGCATTGCAAAAGCTGCAGGGCAGGTTTAGAATATTTTTTGAGCCATATAACAATTCCAAGAAATAAGATGGAAAAAATAACCAAGAAAATAATTGATAAATAATAATGTTTTTTGAATAGATTGCAATTTAAATATTCTAAAGGAGTTTAGTCCAGCTTTACAAGACAGTCTACGGCACAGATTTTAATGGATTTTCCAAAGTTTTCTTTCCAAAGTTTATTTCTGAATAAAGAACAGATCCTTTCCTTAATCCAGTTTTTAACCACAAACCTTTCTTTTTACTACAGGCAACTAAGCACTTTCAAATATAATTTTTCAAGGGCAGATTCAGTATTGGTGCTATAAACTGATATCAGTTGATCCATTACTGATTATATCAACTGAGGATCGGCCACAGGACTCTGCAGTACAAAATAAGTTAAACAATATAAATCAAAGGAAAGTGCTTTCATAAACACTGGAAATAGGAGCAAAATGCATTGTGCCATGAAAAAAATCCACAGCTTTTTAAAAAATATATGTTTAAATAGAATGTTTTTCAATGCTTGGAAACAATGAGAAAGTTCTCTGGTCACAGTAGGAAATGTGTAAATTAGATCAGTCACTGATCTGATTTATTTTAGGAAGTTTCACTATTAAGTTCCCTACAGCTGTTTTAGTGAAAGTCTTTATTGCAAAGTGCCAAAAAGGATGGAAAACATCCTACCATGGAAATTGCCTCTCCTAGACATCCCTTTCTGAGATTAGAAACAGAAAAATCAAACTGCAACGCAAAGGTAAAACGACTGCTACAAATCAAACAGCAGTCTAATTCCGCTCACCACACAAGCCTTTGGGATTTTCATAATGGCTGTGCTTAATCAGATTTCATGTGATGGCCATTCATTAAGGAAAACATTCCTATTTCCCCAGGTAAGCAGATTCCTTCCTCCAAGCAGCTTTGTGCTCCACTCTGGCTTTACCACAAGAGTCTGTTGAGCGTTCAGGTCCAAACCACAGAGCAGGAAAATGCTAATGCAGAACTGGAAATCCTTTACTTGTTCTCATTGAGGTTTGTTCATCTCAAACACCACCAGGAGAGTGAGGAAAAGTGCTCCAGTAACACAAGTCTGAAGTTGTTCCGGGCACTTTTTACTAAGGCCATGCTGAAATAAATTTCATAGTGCTACCCCATGAGGTCTACTATAAATCAGCTCCTTCTCAACCCATTAAAAGTTACATAAATCACATTCTGTTAGCTCAGGGCTGCTTTCTAATTGCAAAATAGTGCCAGATTTACAGCAGAAACAAGGGCTTGGTGGTAGACAAGATTTGAGCTCCATAAATTAATCAACTATCATTTACCCACTCAAAATATCAATAATCATAGAGCATTCATAGCATGCTCTTATGTCCAACCTTTAATGCTTACAGCATAGCCATTACAGATTATTATGCTATAAAGGCTACCACTACTAGAAATTACACATTACAGATTCAATCTATTGACTAATTCTAAAAATCCAATGGCAAAAACCCCCATTTAGTTCATTCCAATGGAGATTAAAATATTCTTTCTAGGCCCACTTTAAAAAGAAACACAGAAAATCTCCTTAACCCATAAATGTGCATTATTTAACTTCTTTTTTAAAGGTTTCTCCTAACCTGGGTTTTTTCAATGCTGCACTTCACAACGTTGCCTCAGAAACCACTGAGTGGGCAAAACTGAGGTCAAGGAGCCGAGTGCAGGATGATGGACTACAAGTGGGAAAGGGAACAAATAGCTAAAGGCAGAACAATTTCTTGATTGGCTTGACCTTCAAAGCACGTCCTTAAATTCTGTCCCTAACTTAGAATTATGGGAAGAAAAATCATGCCTTGGAATGGTAAAGTGTAGGATTAGAAAAACAAAAGAGAGGAAGATCTGGAGCCAAAATTTCAAGAGACAAAATTCAGCTGGACAGGTCTAAAGGGAATGAAATAAGTTGAATTCAAAGCCCACTGTCCTCCAGAGGCTCAAATGGAATCCAGGCTTTTAGACACTGTTTCTCTATTGGGAAATACCTGAGGGGTGCTGTGAAGGTTCCACCTTTGGGTCAGTTTGTCACCCTGTAAGCAGCTCTGCTGCCTGAAGAACTGCTGACAAAACACGGATGCTGAACTCCGTGGCGGAAGGTCTGGGGCTGGTTTGGTTGATATTCTGAAGTCTTTGCTAGAGTTCTCACATGCCTGCTCTTAGCTACGTAACCTTATGCAATATTCTACAGCCATTCCTTGAGAAATTATATGGTGGCTTGGCTGCAAAAGTTGTTGATGGATCAGGGAAAGAAAGGAAAGTGGAGAAAGGAAGGTGGAGAAGGCCCTGGAGATCTGGGTTCTTTCTCCTACCCTCTCCAGACTGCCAGGGGGACAGAATAAATAATTTCAACAAGGTGCTTATCTTCACAGAGCAGCTGACATGTACAGCTCTAGGTAGTTGAGAATCCACAGCAGAATTTAGTAAGACATTCTTCTCTAAGCATGTAAAGAGCTGCCTTATCTAATGGGTCTGGGAAATCATAGGTGCACGTCTGGAGTGAGGCAGTCAGAATGAGCATTTTCAAATCCCTCTCTGATGCTCGGCACACCCTTCGAAACTGGGAGGTGGACGCTCCAGCCCCACACTGCTCAGAGCTTTTGTGCAGCAGGTACTGGAGTGACAGGCACCACATAAAAGCTTCTGAATATATTCAGAACTTCTGCCCTCACAGTACTGGAGAAAATGTTTGCGATGTGTCCTTTAAGGCTGTATCACAATGCATGTGCACAGAAAACCAAGTGAAGATTGCAGAGACAACCATAATTCTGGCACTTCCTAAGTTTTTCGTGTCTGCCTTTAAAATCTTAACAATGTGCTTTTAACATAGCAGCTTTCTGGTATATAACATGTGATTATCTGAAATTATGTATATAGTTTCACAGTATCTGGAGAACATTTTGTTTTATGCTTTAGAAGGATCCTGAAAAATAATCATTATTTAACTAAAACATCTTTGGCTTTCCTTTCCCTTTGCTTTTGTGTGGAAGCCACAGAACAGCTTTTCACATAGCAGATGAATAATGTGTAGGAAGAGTGAGAGAGGAAGGGAATTGATGGCTTCTTTTTAAATATGTGAGTTTAATTTCACCAGGCACTTTATTTTAATCATAATGCAGATCCAATTTTATAGGGAAAAAAAATAAAGAAAGCATCTCCTGAATGCTCCTATATGTTGGTTCATATACATTACTGAAAAAAATCATATTCTATAAAAGAATACATTTCTTTTCTGATTTTTTTCAACTGTTGTTTGAAAATGAATATGCATCAATATCTAAAGTACTAGGTAGCATAAAAACATTCTGTATCTTCAAACTACAGCAAAATACAGTCAGAGGCTTGCTGGACAACTGTTAGATTACCTGACCAGATTTAGAGGTTTCACAGGCAGAAATTTTCTTGCACTGTTGGATTTTTTTAGCAAAACTCTTTTTCTCATCAGTGCCAAGAAGAAAGAAACAAGCTATTCCAACACACTCCTAAACTCGAAAGTATTATGGCACTTGCAGTGAGAAAAATTCCTTGTTTCCTGCCCCCATTCCCTCCAGCTTCTCTGCAACATAACTGCAGACATAAATCCCTCTCCCTGCTGGAAAAGTGTATCTATTGATCCTGAAATAAGTGTCCCAGTTATGCAATTGATCTGCCAGCACCATCCCCGGTTCCCTGTTTGGGAGGAACACACTCCTGGTTATGAAATGGATGATTTTCAGAGCCCAAAGTATGAAAGAGCAATCCTACTTGCTTAGGTAAAAAAGAGAACCAATGGAATTTTTTCCTTTATTCCTAATGATCACAGAAATAACACATTCTTGCATATTTTATCACAAGCAAAATATCCGAGAAGTCCTAATTCCTTCGTGTTAAAAGCTCGCAGCATTCCCTCAATACAGAACCTCAGAAATACATTTAAAACATCCAAAGCTTTAATGTCCACTCACCTCACCTAAAACTCCCAGTAAGCAGACCCAGTTAAGAAAATAAGGCATCTGTAGCCGGCAAGAACTATTTCTCCATCTTTCTATTCATTTCTTTCATCCCTTGCTACTCACCTCCAGGAGCTGCTGTTGCTCGGAGCACACGGAAGGCAGCAGCTCAATCCGAGGAAGGAAAAGGTTCTTTCCCTTCACCCTCTGATACTGCTCTCCCTCGAAACTCCTTCCCTTTCTCTTTCAAGTTGCACAGGAACACAGGGATGGCCCCTTTGGGCTCTCTCCAGGTCTGTGTATATTATGTAAAGCAGATGAATGCATTTCCTATTTTAACCAGGAGATCATGTCTGCACGGAGTGCGCCGGGATCGCTCGCGGTGCGCTGTGTGCAACAGTGCAAGCCCACGGAATGCTCCGGATTGGGCTCAGCTCTCTAAATGCAGAACCAGATGAAAATCTGCAAATCTACTTCTCTTTGTTGCAGAAGTTTCTCTTTTTCTCTCCCGCAGCAGAGGCTGGAAATCACTGTTTAACTAGAACATTTCACTGGAATTTCATCTCATTTTCATGTCTTGCTGGAGCAGAGCTCTAGACTTGGTGTAACACCAGAAGCAAACACACTGGAGATGTTTTTGGCCATTAAAATGCCTCTAACCCCGGTGTAACTTTCGGTCAGCTACCACATCAAACCTGTGATTCCTTTCTCCCAAGACAATTTTGTCTTGTAGCACTGTCAGCAAACTGCTCCAGCACCGCTTGAAAAGATTCCAGCCCAAATTACAGTAGTGAAAGCCTGTTCTGGCCTCTTCCCTCACTATCCTTTTCTAGAATATTTACATTTCATATTATTCCCGGCTCAGTCTTAGCCTCAGTTCCCAGAATGCAGGAAAGCAGTCTTTCCTTCCTGCAGCCCTAAAAGCCTTCATTAGGGAGACTTAATGTTGAAGTGTTTTGGAAGGCAGATGCTCTGGATTTAAAAGAAACAGGAGAGGACTCAGCGAACAGCTGCATTGCTCTCAGCTTCCAGAGAGCCATATTTCAGAATGGTTTTCTACATTATTTTGTCAGTGGGAACATATTATTACCATCTAAATTTAAAAATACTGGCTTTCCTGCACAAAGGCAACAGCAGACTTAAAACCACAATGACTGTTCTGTGCAAGTATTCTGTGCCAATGATGCAGAAAATGAGATCCAAGTGAAAAACAAAGTGGTTTAGAAGGTCTTTGCTTGCAAGGTGTCTATACAGAACTGTCCAAAAAGCACCAGTACAGGAATTCTTGTACACTTTAATCAATATTCACAGTCCTTTGTTGAAATTTCACTGACTGCTGTCATACCTTGTCCTTACTAATGAGCACTATTGTATGATATCTGTAATACATTGAAATGCTGGAAATTAAACCCACATTCCAAAGTTCTTTTTTTTTTTTTTTCTGTTCTAAAAGAAAATATTTTTCAAGCAAAGTGAGCACTGTCTGTTTCTGTAGATACTAGATCATGCAATTCCTGAAAGAGTCTGGCAAACAATTCCACTTTGGAGCCCTGAGCGTGCCTCCTACTAGAGAGCTGCCAAAAGCCAGGGAGAAAATCTAAACACATTTTCGATAAAATCTTTATAAATTTAAAGTAAATAACAGCCCTTTTTTCCCCCTGGGAAACAGATATTAACAGTTCTTTTCTCTTATTGAGTCTTCTTATGCATCATCTACAACCACCCACATTTATTTTCCAGAATAGTTTAGGCAGTTCTAAAGGATCCACTGCAGCTCAGGTAAATTGCTTCTTCTGGAAAAAGTGCACTAATCATGTGGATAACATAAAATTGATTTGGTTTAATTCAATGAACATATGTAAAACAGAGGCTTTCAGTCATAAATAGGACTTCAGTGGGCAGCCCATTGTTTATTCCCTAAGGGATACTTCAGGGAATAAGTTTAATGAAGCCCTGTTTCAACAACTTATTATTATTGGGAGTCTTTTAATTAATGTCAGTCACAGTTAATTAAAAAAAAAGCAATGTCCAGCTCTTATCATTCTGTGCACAGAAATCATTCCCTTCTGCTTCCTGAAGTTCTGGAAAAAGCTATGACAACCAAAGGCCTAACTTCAAATGTAAATAAAAATATTAAGCAAAATCTCTATTAAAAATTACAGACTCTTAAAGCAAAGTTCCCAAACGTGCTTAAATTCAAGAACTTAGTCTTTACAAGGTTAATAGGATTCATTTGTCAGGGAGATGCCTGATGCTAAGGCTAGGCTGCTTTGAGTTTTAAACCCATGTTTGCTAAGCTTCTGAACACTTGAAATTTAGTTTGAAGTTTGAAAATCTGGCAAAAGCTCCTTAAATGCAAGTGAAAAATAAACAAATCTATCCTGGTGCAGAAGTTTTTTATGAATCACCACTGTTTAGGCACCACACTCCTCCACCAGTGCAGGAGGCGTGTCACAGTCACAGCAGCAACCAAGGCAGGAGGAACTTTGGATCCAGGACAACAAACAAGTAACCATCTTGAGGAAGCTGATGCTTTGTTCTCTTGCTGATGGGCAAAATTCCCCAGAAGCCTAGAACAGCTTCACTTCCGATTTTTCAATGTCATAAATAAAACTTTGCCTCCTTAAGGGGACTCACACTTAATCTTCCCTTTTGCATGAGACTCAGGACTCTCATTTCTACATTTCCATACAGGAAACATCTCTGGTTACTTACACTGCAGGAATAAAACATCTCTACAGTGAATACAGGCTTTTAAAAGTCCCTCTTTTTAGAATCTGAGCTTCATTCATACACTTTGTATTCTCTGTGGAATGGAATTCTCCATTTCTTGGTGGGAACTAAGTTTTAGTCAAGATTTTCTTATCAAACATGCTTCAAGCATGTGAATTTCATAAAGCATCCCAAATGTCTCATGTAAAATTCTGTGAATGAGGCAATAATTTTGGATAATAGTTTACATTTCAGCTGCCAATGTATTTCTGTGTTAGAAGACATTGATTTATTTATGAGATTCATAGATCTTTGGACTATAGCAAAAATATAAGACAGTCTTTGCTGGTAATAAATTGTGACTCATTTCACTGAAGCTGGGCAGCATTCCATTTTCCAATGCCTCTTTGTGCAACTTCTTTAA
This sequence comes from Regulus satrapa, assembly GCA_013396955.1. Lineage (NCBI taxonomy): Eukaryota > Metazoa > Chordata > Aves > Passeriformes > Regulidae > Regulus > Regulus satrapa. The sequence continues at coordinate 1,232,410 of VWZN01002258.1, forward strand.
AAGTCTTCCAGTAAAAAGAGATTAAATTGTCAAAGTTACCAGGTACCAGCTTGGGCAGTTGACAGAACACAAAAATGGCAAGCAAAGCATACATGGGTATTGAAAATCTTGTTTCCTCAGTGAGGAAGGGGTCACTGGGTGCAAATTGGATAGGTCACCTCTTGAGAATCCAAGGTATTTTCTTTTAGATTCCTGTTTTCCAAGAAAAAAATGATAATGAGAAAATCCGTCTGTGTATCAGAATGCTGAGTGCTAATTTTAGAAGCCTTCAAATGGAGTCAGAGGACTCTCTGAGACACTCACAATGAAGAAAAATTGGCATTTGAGGAATCCTTCATAACAGGTTTTCAATTAGGTGAAATTAGGGCTTCAACATTCAGTGTTTCTTAAATACTCATAAAGTGTTTGGACTCAGTTTTGAGTTTTTTTCTTTCAGGCTTAATGAATACCTATAGAAGAGGCACACTCATAAAAATTGGAACCAGCTACTCTTTAAAGCAAAAACTTTAAGACTAGATTTAGAAATACTGTAGAATGAGGCATTTGTTCTCTTGTTGTCATGAACCCAAAGAAATCTCTCTTATCTTAAAGTCTTTTTCATTTGAATACACTTAACATGCTTGGAGTACTTTGTTAGTACTGCAGTAATTAACATTTGTAACCTTTGCTGATTTGGAATTAATGTTATATTTAGTAGAAAAAGAGAGACCAAAGATTCCAATACATTCCTGGAAGTATCATTAAAATGTCCTAACAATTACACTCAAAAGCTAGAAAATTCATATGCCACTATCACTGTGTGTCTTGCTCCATCTTAATTAGGATATTTGGGGGTTTAAAATGTGACAATAAGTTCCTTTCATTTTCTCAATAAGGTCTTTTTTCAATTTTTATTTTTATCATCTGTCACAGAAATTTGTTGTATGTGTAAGCAATTTAATGGTTCACTGAAAGTTTGTTATGCAACTGAGTTGTATAAAACCCTGTCCAAGCCCAGAAATTACTGAAAGGGGGAAACGCTGAAATGGTGAAGGGCTGCAAATTTAAATATGTTCTCTGTTGGTATTTCTGTCTTTTGTCAATGGGTTTGTAGAGCTCCTGTGAGGGCAGGAAGGAAGAGATTTCCCAGTGTTGGGATGTCAGGGATAAAAAGCTGCTGCCCAGCCAAGAGTCTGGAGCCATAACGTGGCCGATGGGGATTCTGTAGTGCCATCTCTGCTTTGCAGAGGTCTGGAGTGATTATTGCAACCCAGAGGTTTCCAAACAGAAGCCACTCAGTGCAATGCTGAGCCATTATTGAAATCATTAAGCCCAGATTTCTCAGTGTAGGTGATGAATGATTAAAAGCATCATTCCAGCTACAGCAGGGTCAGGACTCGAGGGCTTTCTCTCAATACATGTTTATAATCCTGTAAGTGAATACAGCGGATGGGAAGTATCACCAGTTGGTGAAGATGTCGCTGACGCAGTTTGGGAGCCCATGGCAGCTCGTACAGCTATTTCCAGAGCCGGGATCAGGGTGTAATTAATGCAAATGGCAGATCCTGCCAGTATTCCTCAGGTCACTAAATCAGTTATATTCCTGTCGAGCACGGCTGTGATTATCCACTGAGCAAAGCAGTGCTCTGGGAGTGAGGGATGGATAATGTGACCCTAAACTGATTACACCTAAGTACTACTCCAAAAGTAGTAGAGAGACCCAGCACTGGGTTTTTTATTTCACTGACACTGATTTCTACAGGAATAAGAGCTCTTCTTAAGGTATATGACAGAACAAAGAAATATCATAATCCTGTACCATTGTTTCTGCAACTACAAGATCTAACTTCACAGTTCAGTTTATTTTCCAAGCACAACATCATCTGAGAAATTAGAAACTCTTGCTTGCAAAGAGCCTTTGTATTGGATTGGATGATCCTCTGTGATCCCTGCCAGTCTGAATCATTCTGGGATCTTGTGATCTGTTTATGTAACCCCTACAAATAAAATACACGTCCACATCCATCAATTATTTACCAATATTTCTACAGATGTCCCAAATATATGTTTTTGACCTTCAGGCAGAAACACTGAGGCACAGTAGAAAATTCCACTTGGCCAGAGCAGGGAAAGCTTCGAAGCCTGTAAATTAGCCACTCTTCTAGACGGGAATAGTAACTTTGGTAAAGCAAGAAACAGTAAATCAGGTTCATTTTGTACAAAAAATACAAAAGTGAACCAGTTGTTGATAACCCACACCACTCCTTGGGATGAATTTCTCCATTTGCAATTGAAATTTCTAGTTTGAGCACTAAATAAATTTTTAAGGGAAGCTTTACAGACATTATCTAACATCACGGACAACTTGTATTCCTCTTCTCATTGTTAGAATAAGATTTTTGTTGCTTCTATCATTTGTCACACAGAGCATATCCTTTGAAACGGAGATGACCACTTTTTCACCAGCCAACATGAAATAAAGTGAAAAGAGTGATGTCAAAAAGCAGTAGCACTCAACTGTAATCCCTGTAGGATTTTCTCTTATCACCTCCCACATTCTACGAGCATCCTTCACAATCTCTCCTGCCTTTTCACTTGAAGTTGCGATGGTCTTTCCAGAGAATAATCAGTGAGAAGGCAATTTCTGCCCTGTGTAAAAGTACATAGTTTGTTTTCAGTCAGTTCTGAAAACACGGGTTTCTGTCCTTCCTATGTGGGTTAAATCATGAAACAGCTGAATACGAGGACATTGTAGGTGGCATAGGCCATAGCCCTAAAGCCATATTTCCATTGCTTGCAGGATTAGAACTGGATAAAGTTCTAGTAATCCGTATCCATAGATCCAAATCAGCATGTCAGGGATTGTTGATTTTCCTGTCTGGTAATGCTTTCATGCACTGTTCATTTGGGCCTCCCTTCATCAGCCTCCCTCCCAAATTGCTGTAAGAATTTGAGGCTGGCTCTGTGTTAACCATCTAATAAGAGTAGGATATTCCGTCATGTTATTTATCCTCATAAACTCACAGCTATCTCTTGCCCTGGCAGTTCCAGGGATGAGGAAACGTGGACCAGGAGCACCACGCCAGTGTTCAGCACCAAGGTCAGCTCAGGACTCTGCACAGCCAATAGGAAAGGACCTTGATGCACTAAAAAGTCAAAACTCACATCAGATACACAGAGAAATCTCAACACTTGTTGAACAGAAATAGAGAATTTTTTTTTCTTTTAATCTGAACTTTATATTTTATTCAATAACTGCATTCTTTATAGGCCATCCTATGTGGGTTATAATGCAAATAGATGTGAGATAAGTTTGTAACACTATTTACTTTCAGTAATGCACAATGCAGCTGCAGTGGAAGAAAAGCCAGATGAATTGAGCACTTACACTCGCATGTACTTTCCTTTGAACTCTTTATGTACAATATATGGGCTAAATCATGCCTTTAGGCACAGGCTTGAACAAAGACCATAAATTGAACAATCTCCAGAGACATAATATTGTAGCACAACTCCCTCTTGGTTTCATGAGAGGCTGGCCACAAATGAGCTTTTTCCGGAGCGTTTGACAGCACGTGAGCAATGTCCTGGACACGCACACACACCAGGGCAGGGCACTGTCACCTGAAAACCCTGCTGCTCTCTTCACTTCTTGTCTGCTCCTCAGCTACATCCCAAAAAAAAACCAGAAGTGTGTGCCCCATGCATGCAGACAGGGACAGACACACCTTTTCAGTCCCTTCAATGGATGGGTGGACCTAGATATTGGTTCTGTGTAGGTTTAGCTGAGTTTTATTCCCTCTGAGCTTGGAAAATCTGGAGATGCATTGGGTAGCTTGAGATTAATCTATTCCTGACATAAACTGAATTAGATGCTCATTCAGAAGGCATCTTAATATATTTTATACATGCAAGAAGGCAAATGAGGTCCTACTGGATTTATTGTGTATCAAGCTAATGAGAGCTTTAATATTTAGAGAAAGGGTTGTTGTAGGTTCTGAGCAAGTTCTTTGACAATTTACTACTGAGAAAAAAACAGCCTGGGAGTTTAAAATTTCCACAGCTTCCAAGTGCTGTGGGTGTAGACAATTTCAGTAGGTAGTTCATAAAACCCCAAGTGCAGTAAGGTTATAAAATCTTCCCAATGAGGTAACCTGGAGTGTGTACAGCACTAGAGAGAACATGGCAAAAATGCACATGGGAAATCCCAGAACAAAGAGAAAAATCAATCATTGCATGTTTACTGAAGTGGCCAGACTGATACTGCACACAAAGACATTTCAGCCCAAAAGTTGTCCTTTCCATGGATCCTACAGGCTTTTTTACATGAAAACGCTTACAAAATCTAATCCAATTTACCTAAGTGCGTGTGCTTGGAAGTAGCTTAATTAAACCACAGTAAATTTGCATGAATACTCTCTCCTAGAATTAAAGTAATCTTAATTCAATTTAGGTTCATTTACTTTGGAACAGAATAAAGCTAAATTAAATTGAGCTCACTTTAAATCTCAACATGAGTGTCCACGCAGATTTTAATAGTTAATTAATCCACTGTACTTTTGTAAGTGAACTTGCATGGATTTTCATAGGCTGTGTTTATGTAAACAAGCTCTAAACACACTCTTATTTTATTTCAAGACTGTTCTATTTTCTGTTACACTCCATATGGGCTAATTTAACAGTCACTAGGAGGAGCCAAGTATTAGCAGATTGTTCTTAACCAAGACTGTGTTTTCCATCACTGGATATAAAAGACTTTTTTTTTTTTTTAAATATATTCTCTCAATTACAGTCCTCAATGCAGCCCTTTAGGCCTTAAAATCTACTCATGACAAACAAAAGAAGCTAGATATTATTTTTTGGAAAAAATTCTTTAAATTCCATGTCTATAAAATATGTTCTTAAAGATATTCCTTTGCAAAATAGATTATAGGATAGGAATTGGATTTTCTAGATAACAGATGCACTAAAACCACAATTTGAAGCAATTTTTGGACTGTGTCCCAGCACAAATCAATCATATGGATTCTGAAAATGCTAAGACAGATCTCGAAATGGTAATTAATTTGACATCACAGTTTTGATATCAAAGAAGAAACTCTGATTTAGGGCTGTAAAGTCTCTAACTCATCAATTATAAACAATGTTTTTCTAAGATTCACTGTTTCTGAAGTTGCTGGATCCCCTCATTAGTTTAAGTTTTTAAAATGTTCTCCTGTTCATGGGGTGAGAAACTCTATCTTTGGCTGCAACTCCTTTCAAATCACAGCTTGCTGGGCAAGGCTCATGTTAGCTGTGATTGCAGTTGGCAGGGCACTAGATTAGCTGCTGACATCAAGCCAACATTTAATTTTGTTTTCTTGAGTCATCTGTTGCCAGTTCCCATGACAACTGCTCTTCCAGCCTTCAGATTTACTAGGGAAAACCATTAAAATGGCCAGGGGTACAGAAAGAGATCCTTTGATGTAGATGGAAGTTCAACTGTTTCCTTCAGTGGAAACGGAAAGATCTTTTCAGTTATTACTTCAGCACCACGTAACTTCTGTTCGGGAAAACATGGATGTTCTTGTATTAGAAAAACAGAGTGAGTGGTAGTTTTTAACAAGAAAGCTGCTTTAGCATCTTTCTGCTACAGAATGAAGGTCTGTGTGTCTAAAAAATCATGTCGTGCACAGGACGGGAAAAAATATTTGTCTATTCTCGCATAGTAGTAACGAAAGATGAAATTTAAGATATGGATTCTTTTGATCTTCACTAGAGTCCCTTTCTTGTTTCACTAATGTGTCACTTAGGTAAAGGATGTAGCTGAGGAAGACATCATTATTGTGCTGAGTCAGCCCAGAGGTTGAACCAGACCAAAGGAAAAGGCCAATTCCAATCCTGTGGGAGCATCTGGGATCAAAAATACCTTTGGCTAAAAATACTCGTCAGTGTATATAAAATATGTACAACCCATAAAACTCCTGGTTATGAAAGCATAGGAAGAAACTGAATACCATACTGGATTACAAGCAGTCCTTGTAGTAGAATGTTAACACTCGGGGATTATTTCTAAGCCCATCTCCTGCTGACTTTCACAGGTCCTCCCAAAGTCTGAATTCCACATTTCCCTTATTCACTGCATTCAAAGCACCCCCAAATCCCTCTGAAAGAAAAGGAAGTGCAAATATAATAGGAAAGGTGCACAACTGCTTCTGATACAGACAAAACCCCGGGCAGTCTCTGCATCTTCATTAGATAAACCTGTTACCCCTAGTATGTGGAAAAGCAAGCAGCTACAGAATGCTTTCATAGGTATTTCCCACTGCCCAGGAGCTCGTTCTAACAAGCATTATTTGCAGGAGAATGTCCAATTCCCCCAGAGCTGCAGAGAAAGGGCAGCACATGGCAGTGCTTGCAAGCTCAGGTGAGGATCCAATGACTGTGTTCTAAGAATTAATGGCCCTCTGCTAGGGCAATACCCTAGAGATTTTTATGCACCCCATTTAGTTTATGTTTCATTATACTCATCTGGATGACTTTTCTAGGCTGGTTCTTCAACAGCAATTCAAGATTGCTTCCCAAATGTGAGGATACATAATGTATCACAAATGTGAGCCTATCCTCTTGATTAAAACAGAGAGAACAAGGTGGTTACTCCGACAAATCCTACCTTGCCCCTCTTCTCCTCCTCTGCCCAGTAGAAGCAGTTAAAACATTGTAAAGATAATGGGAGTGGGTGTGGGGGACAGTGAAAGATAAGGAGAGAGAACACACCAGTTCCCCAGCTTGAGCTGACTCTCCTGATCCCACTGGAGGAGAATCATCTTCCACCATCTGGAAATCCAGAGACCTCAGGAGGTCGAGTATGTTTGGTTCCAGTGACACTGCAGGGACAGTGTCTGTGCCCCAGTTTGGGTCCAGAGCCACCCTTGTCACTGCATTGTTGGGACTGGTGGGAATTGGTGACAAGAGGAAGCGCCGTGGCCGGGACGTGTGACTGCCACCTCCCAGTGCTACCCTGGAGATTAAACAGCCCCATCCACTAAAGCTGGCAGTGTTTATGGCATGGTTTGGGCTGAGGATTCAGGCTCTGTGGGATTGTTCCAGAATGCACCTGGCTGATGAATGCCATTGATGCAGACACCCGCGTACGTTCAAAACGCCCTGCTTCATGCTTTGCTTTTATCTTTAGATATATTTGAGTAGGGTTTTCTCTCTTCTAAAACAGATCATATAATAGGTAGAACTAAAAATTATCTAATATCTTCAGTGCCTTAGAGCTACTGCCATGCATGGAATTCAAACTTTGACTATAAAAAGAAGCAAGGACTTTCTCTCCAACTTGCATTTTTAGCTGCTTCTCTATTTTTTGAGAAGGACAGAACTTGTTCATGTTTCAGGTCATAATCAGTTAAATAAAATGCAATCTGAAAGTTATTACAGATCATCTGGGGAACTGGAGGCAAAAGTCTGTGGGTTTTTGACTGGTTGAGAAGGCAATAAGCTTGGTAAAATTGGTAGTTACTAATTGAGGTCGCAGCGTGACCCAAATTTGCTTTCGCAGCCCTCACTGATTTAGTCAGATGCAATGACATCCATTATAGCTGAGCAAATAGTTCCTGATGAGTAATGTATTTACACCTCCATACTTTCTATCTGCATATTCCCTTGATTGTGTCACAGTTTTCCTGTCACCATCTCCAGCTTGTATGTGCTAGATTATTTCTGCAGTGTTTGAAATGTGTATTGTCTGCGCTCAGCAGCCAAACACAAGTGGCACTGCTCAGTCCTAGCCCAATACCTCATGTCAGTTCACTCTGGAACTGAGTGCAACTCTTAATTAAGTTTATTTGCATGTGTGCAAAACATATGCTTGGCGATTCAAACCTTGCTTTGCACAGATGCTGCCTAATTTTGTTAAATGGGAGAGACCACTATCATTTTTAGGAGAAATTAGCCAAATTAGAATAGATTGAACCATTTGACTGTGTTCCCAGACTAACACGACTATTTGGTACCTTGCTCATCAGAATTTAAGCATTATCTGTTTCCAAATGCTCTGAAATAAGACTTGGTGGTTTTATGAAGCATGGGTGGCTGTTCCTGGGTTTTCCTCCGGCACAGGCTGAGCTCGGTGAGTTCTGAGCCATGCGCACGCTGAGACTCTCCTGCAGGGTGTATATTGAGACACTCCTGGAGACTGATTTTAGGTTGAATCATAACCCTTATGCCTTTGGATGAGCCCACTGAGGAAGCTCACTGTGGGGAGCTGGTCTGGCTGCTGGAGCGTGCCTTAATTGTGTCATCAGAGCCTTGGGTCATACTGTGAAGAGGTAGACAATGTCATATCCTCTAAACATGTTCTAACCACTCAGCCATTTAATCAGAGACTGACATATTTATTATGAATAAAAGGAACAGGAGGATACCATGAATTTCTTTAGAGCCGCTTAATTGACAGCGCATTGGGTAATGAATGACCAATTAATAAAATGAAAGCGGAATATAATGGATTTGCACTTTGTTTGTACACAACATGCATCTTTAGGACTCTTCAGCCATCATTAGCTCTGTCTCCTCTGCACTGAGTCATTCTCCTCCCTGGAAGAAATCTGGGCTGCACTACAGAACTTCCAAACCATTCCGCTGACAGGGCTACAGCTTTCTGGACTGTCCACCTGTGCAAGTTGGTTCTTTGAATTAGGGGGACTCTTCCCCATTTGTTGGGGTTTTTTTCCCATGTAATGATGAATTGGGTTATGCTGATAGATCAAGAATTTTGCAGAAATTTCCAAAAGCAAATATGTACAAGTAAAAAACCCTACTTGAGTCAGCTGGAAAGGAACTGGGTGTGGAGAAAGCAGGAGTAAGTAAGACAAAATAATTTTGAATGGAATTTTAAAATTAGTAAACTTAGTGACTTGTAGTACCATGACCTTTTCAGTCTCAAAAAATTTAAAAAAGAAATGTTGAAGTAATGAAAGAAAACCAAAGGAAGAAGAGCAGTCTGGAAAATTCTGGCCTCTGTGCTACCAACTCTCATAATGTTCTTCCACTGGTAGATTCTCAAGAAAACCCCCAAAGGGATTTTTCTCAAAGTTCAGTTAATTTTTTTGTATTTCTAGTAAAAATAACAGCCCTTGGTCTACCAGAGAACTAGATAAACACACAAGAATCTACCTTTGATCAAGAAAAAGAGGCATTATTCATGCAATCTGGTTAAGCAGTCAGTCAATTATAACACATATCAACGGTAGCTGTGTGCTTGAATTCTTTGAAGGTTTGGTTTAATATCCTGTGCTAAAAAAAATTTTTAAAAAACCACATTGCACAACACATAAAAGAGTTCTTTTACATACAATAAAGGAAATTTGTACAAAATATACACGATTTGCATGCACAAAAAAATCCCAGGAGTGCATATGCAAAACACTTCATTAGGCTTGTTAGTTATTGTAATTGCCATTAACTTGTGCAATTACTTGCTCTGCATCACAATTCCAGGTGAATGGTTAAATCAGCTTCAAAATGATGAATAGCTGAAAAATCTCATTTCAAACCCCAAGCCGTTTCATTAAATCTCTTCTTGTATAGTAAACAAAGCCCATATCACAAACTAACAAATTGCAAGCTGTATTATTTCCTGAAGTGACTGCAGTATTCCCAGGAGAACTGAGGTTGTTGTTTACGGAACAAGAATTCCCCATGCAAGAGCAGTGAAATTGTTCTTCCCATCAGGACTCAGCCACATCATCGTGATGGGTTATCTGTCAAACCTTGGCTGTTCTGCTAGGTGTTAAAAAAAGTGTTAAACTCTTTTCTTATGCTGTGATCTGAGTATTTGAACACTTTCTGCATAAACCCATTAGCAATAGTTTAGTTACAGACATACATAACTGCCTGGATTCTCTCTTTTTTAGGTGACCAAACTTTGGGTGGGGTTGGGTTTTCTGGAGTCTTTTTCAAGGAGAGGAGGACTGGAAAATTACAGCTCTAAATGTAATTTTTGGTGGGAAAAATTGGAAAATGAGGATGGTTGTGTAGTACTTGCTAAGGACGATCAGAGTAGATTTGTCCAAGCACTCCAGCAGGACTGTTCCACACTTAAATCCTCTTGGATCTAAAAGCTTTGTTCTCATCTCTTTTGATGACTAAATGGCTTAATATTTGGCTCTACATTTTCTGGGAAAAAAGAGCTCTCGTAGTGGTATTTCATCAGCTGAAATTCAGACCTAAATATAGCTGAAGTTTGAGTGACCTCTTCTATATGGATATTAGGGGCAGAATTGGTGCTCGAGGTTGGCCTCTCGTAAGCTCACTCCAGGCTGCTGTGAGGAGGTGACTGCAGGCCTGATGGATTTTTAGTGGCATGAGCCATGAAGAAAGAAAATGTCAGAAATCCAGATACCCTTGGGTTGTGCTTTTCACACAATATGTTCACTGGGAAACACACAAAATACAAAGGTGAACAGGTGGTAGCTGCTATCCCCTCCTTACCTGCCCTTTTCCCACTTCCCTCCACCAATGAAAGCTGCAATTTATTTTCCTTTTCCAGCAACAGTGGTTAAAAAATGAAAAAATAAAACCTGATAGCTACTCTCCCTCTCATCCTGGAGATTATCCCAGAGCCTGACCATAGCTGCAGTGCAGAAAAATCTGGGCACATATTTTTAAAATTCAGATTTGAGCAACAATGACAACAACAGCAAATCCCCAGACCCCACCCCCTGCCCCTGGCAGGACCTGGACCACACACAGACTGTAATTACCAGAGTTATTGCTGAGGAGAGAACATCCAGAATGCAATTATGCTATTAGGGCAGGGTAATCAGAATAACTTGCTTATTAGAGAAAACCATATACTTGTCCTACGCTATTATTTTCATTTCTATAAAATAGCTTCCTTAGGAGATATGACAATTAAACAGTGATTATGCATGTCAAATCAATTTTCAGTGGATATGGATTATATGATAGCACAGAACCTGAAAGGGAATCACAGTTTAGTGTCCGGGCATTTAAATTGTGCAAATAGTTTCACAGTGATGCACCTGTTTAGGTGCGCAACTGTGAGCTCCATTATCCTCAGTCCAACAAACTGATGGTCAGTAGCATCCAACACAGATGTGACATTCCCAGTAAAAATGCGTTAAAAATGTAAAATTTCAGAAAAAAAAATCCTAAAAATATATATAATTACTATTCAAATATCGGTGTTATTGGAATCTGATGCTTGAGCCACTTGGAATTGGCTGATTTGAATGTGATACTTGGGATCCCAAAGCTGCCGACAATTTATGGCAGTGATACTTTCTACATCTTTGGGATATAATTGCTGTAAATAACCCATCTGTCACAGGAAACTAGGTCCTAAATAACCAGGCTGTCACCTCAAGCAGACTTAGATGGCAGTGGAATACAAAAAGACTTCTTCACATCTCGGAAGGCAGAGCATGTTTTGGGCAGAAAATTAGTAAAATAAAAGTTTCTTAAAACCACCCTGGACACACTATTCTTACTTTGAAGTCCTACCTTCTGAAAGGCACCCAAGTGACAAGACGAGAGCAGGAGCAGTGGGTCAGTCAGGCTTGCTGCGATGGTAAAACACCTGCAATGGAATCTCTGAGCTTTTTCTGGAGGTGACAAAACACCCGAGCTAGCAAAGGTTTTGCTTTGTGCACAGGTGGGCGTTCCATGGGAAATGAGGGAGCACAAATCTGGCTTTAGAAGGTCTAATTAAAAATTTCACAGCAACAGTCATGAACCTAAAGTTTGGATCGTGCCTTGGACATTTAATGAAGTGGAAGGACTTCATTTCAGTGGTCCCCCTGAAGAGGGGGTTGCTGATTTCTGGTGTCGAGGGACTGCAAGGTCTGACTTGAGGCTGTAAGGCAGGAAATCAGCACTGCCATGACAAATCTTGCAGATTTCAGTAGATAACAGCTGTTATCCTCAGGAGAATCTTGCAGCACCAGCTTTTTGACCACTTCTTCACAAATTCCTTTATCTGCAAGACCTGAGCATGCCCGAACTTTGGCTCTCTAGCCCTTGCTCTGAGCTTATCAGAGTCTGTCAGTGTTATCAGCGGACGGACTCTCGGTGCTCTGACGCTGCAAGGGACACGAGCCCTTGGAGCATCACCCAACGTGTTCATGACTCAAAGCCAACACCTGTAGAGACCCTTGGAAAAGCTTTTCAGAGCCGTTCTAAGAGGAAAGCAGGATCGATGTGTTAAAGCAGCTTCCAAAAAGCTGCCGACCACAGCAAAGCGAAGCGAAAAGGCGGCCACTTACTCCAGCTCTATAGACCTTGCCTGCAGCCCTGCTTTCAGCAGCCCCAGATGTAATTACACATCTATTCACCACCATGGCAGGTGCAGGCTGAGCAACAGCACGAGTAGAAATGTGTGGGGGTGTGCATGTGCCTCATTACGGTGATTTGTTAGCGCAGTGAGGGATGCTTTGTGCTCCCGTGAATGTGTAAATGAGGTGCTCAGCTAACTCGAGTGGGAAAACGTTTTTACTTCGCCTCCCTGGCCCATCCCTCTCGACAGACACTGGAAAGGGAAGTGGTTTGAGTCCTTGTCGAAGTAGCAGCTTCCACCCAAAATCTAACCCGGCTCTCTTGTGCTGTCCTTGGGTTTCTAACAATGAGGAGAAGTGAATCTTGAGGAATTAGTCGTGTTGAATCATATCTTAATCACATGCATGATGGGCTCTTATGCAGCATTAGAGTAAGAGGCGTCACATCTTGTGTTGTCATTTCTGGGACAGAAAACCGGGGATCTTGGCTGGGTTTAAATCATTTCTGGCATTAACGAGATTCTGACCAGAGGCTTTATTTCATGTTCAGGATCTGCGCTGCATTATTTCCTATTATATCACAATACGGCGCAAAGGAACAGCTAAGTTACCAAGACTAATCCTTTAAGTCTTTCTTTCTTTACAATGTCAGACAAAATAAGACTATGCCATATTTCTGTAATCTCTCTTGTATTATGAGAATATTATGATCTATAACAACAAAATCTCTAAACTGCACGATTCCCGTCGGCTCTGATATGCTCAGTCTTGTCGCTTTCTGTCAGAAAAGATATTTCTAAGTCTCTGTGATTTCGTTTTCACAGACAATATCTGGTTGAAAATCAGATTATTAATGTAAAGCAGGAAAAATAAGTTTTCTTGTGTTTAAAAAAATGAGTATTTCTGAAAAACCGTGATGTAATACCCAAAGTTCTCCTCTTTCTTCAAAAAACTACTTAAAATGAAAGTTAGTTTTGAAACTACAGCCATTTTTCCCTACTTGGATATGTACATTTAGATTAATCTGTTGAAAAGTGGATTTTGTTCCCAGACAACTTTACAGCAGCTACCAAGATCTAAAAAATATATCTGCAATGCTCTGCTGGCAAATTGCAGGGGAAATTCTTGAGAGAGGGAAGGGAATTTGAATTAAAAACTAATTAATTAAACCCACCAGAATTAGTTTTCCATTTCTTTTAATAGCATGAGAAAATAAATTTTAAAATATATATGAAGAGTATCCCCCTTCTGAGAGATCAGTCTTTTTGGATAGAGTGAAAACATCATCCCATACTTTCTATTTTTAGAAATATTTTTTCTATTTCTATATTTCTGACTAGAAAGTTTAGGTTTATTTCTCTGCTGGTCTTTTATGATATCTAAGCCACTAAAAGTGTATTCAGTAACTTAACTCTTTTAGAATTATTTCATTAGAGCAGCCAAACAAATCATGATCTGAAAATTCATAAGCTCATGGCAGTGCCAAGTGTTTGGGTTGGAGAGGTTAGGGTTGTTTTACTGTTGGGTTTTTAAAAAAATTTATTGCAAAATATGTCTAAAATCACTTAAAAAAATAATGTGAATCAACAAATATTAATTTCCAAGATGCAAAGCAGAATAGATTTTCTGCAGGTACAGGATGCAAATAGCTGATTATATAAAATATCATCTCCCAAATAAGAGGGATGAGTAATGCCCCAGGTCATAGTGCAGCTTTTTTAGAAAGGTTGGTAGAACTAGAAACCCTTGATGTGATGGAATAAAGCCTAGAAGTCGTGTTGTGAGAGCAAGGGTGAGAAAAATATAAATGGAACAAGTGATTGAAAACAGCTTCTCCAGGTTTTTTGCTCCCGGGTTCTTCTTTCACAAACAGGGGTTGTTTAACCCCTTCATCTCCTGTCACCCACAATAACTTTGGAGCCCACTGGCAACTTCCAGCAAAGGATGGAGTTGATGAAAAATGACACCAGTGACCCTCTGGAGTGCTGCCCATAGGAAGAGCCCGGGGGCGAGGTCGGGTTTGGTTCCAAGCACCCCCAGGAGAGCTGGGGCTGGGAGGCCCTGAAGGCAAGAGGTTCACTCAGCTGACCCTTCACGAGACAACACAGGAGCCAGTCTGCAGTCCTCGGTCACAAATGGGAGTTTTAGCAGTTTAAGATCCAACCGAGGACTGAAAAAGCTGGATCTGGAGGGAGGCAGTGACAGCCATTCTATTTGCACAAGAGTTGTTTGGGAGAAAGGCCTCTGGAACAGCAGCTGCTGAATGTGCTAAGGCAGGAGGGCCAGCCACCAGCAGGAACTCAGACTGCATGGCAGAAAAGTCAAAAAATGTGGAGAAAACACACTGGGAAGTAAAAAGAGTTGCAGCATGCTCTACCCTGCCACAGGAGAATACAAGGAAGCACCCATCCAGTGAGACAGAAGGAATGCCAGTCTTCCAGACCAGCCCGGGTTGCTTTCAGTGGCTCTTCCTTGGACTAAAGAAGAGAGCTACAGGATAAATTTCTATTACTTAGGGTTCCTCCTTAAAACATTTTCATTCATGCACAATATTCTGGATTTTTGGAGGATGCTCCTTTGTACTTCTACATGTTAAAATTATCTTTTACTTGGCTTCCTTTCCGTCTATTCTTCTGGTTGAATTACAGCAGCAAATGTACACCGTAACACCAAGAATTCTCTCTGCTATCCATCTTGACAGCTGTACTTCACATTCCCTATGTTTGCCTTAAGAAAATCCACATCTGATCATGTCATCTGTTAAATTCATCACTGCTGCAAGGGTTCAAGGCACCAGCCTCGGGCAGTGGCTGATATTTGCTCCCACTACAGATCAAACAGAATCAAGGGTTTAGCGAGGATACAGAGTTTTTGTATCACGCCATTCCATCCTGAATTGGTACCAGGGGTTTGCAGGAAATGGCACATTCTCAGGAACCTCTGTTTTGTTCCTCAGTGCAGGGCATGCCCAGGTGCCAGGAGTACACTTGTGTTCCTCACTTGCAGGAAGATGTGTTATTAAGTTCTCTGCAGTTAAGTATCTCCTGTGAAATCTGAAGTGATACTCGCACTTTATCTCAGTGATGATTTTATTCTGATTTTCCCATTAACTTTCTGGACTTAAACAGGAAACAAGGCATTTAAAACTTATGTTGCACAAGTGGAGAATTTGTATGAGTCCAAGACTCCATTTTCTTTTTTCTAGAGCTTTCTCTGCATAGTTGGTAGTCTAATGTGAGCACATACCCTCTCCTTCTAGGCACTGTAACATGGAGCAAAGTCAAATGAGCAACTGTCATGGAAGAAAACATTTAAGCTGAAGTTAAGTTGAAGTGTTGTATCTGAAAATAGGATGTTTTTCTCCTTGAAACCTCTGCAATCCCAGAATGCTGCTACCCAGTCTACAGAGCTGCTATAATTGTTAAAAAAAAAAAAAAAAAAAAAAGAAGGAAATTTTTCTCTTCTATCCTTCATGCAGAGCTTACAAAATTAGAGAAATCCCATCTGCAAAGCATAAACTTCAGAGAAACCCAATTAAGTCAGCGTTGCATACACTATCATGTTCGCTCTAGTTAAATATTCCACACAGATTCATCTCATTCATGATGGAACAATTACAGATGAACTTGCAGGAGCCAAGAAACTCTCTCAGAGGCTGATTTCCGCTCAGGTTCTGTCTGAGCTCCCCAAGACAGCAGGATTGGTTCGAGATGCTGTGCAAACCTGCCCCAAGCATCAGCCCCTGTGGCTGGTACTTGAAGGCAGCACAGGAGACTGACCCTGAGGGTTTCACGTGGAATTCGTGTGTGTTCCTTCAGCCACCCTTCCCTTTGCCCCCAGCCTGGCCCCAGCTTCCAGGCCCTGTCAAGAGCACTGTCCTAGGCTGGACATGCCTCAGTCCTGACCCAGTGCAGCATTTCTTGTGCTCCTCTAAGGATAAAAGCCCAAGTCTTGGTGCAGGCTGTTTAGTTGAGAGATGAGAGGCAGAGTTCTGAGAGCAACTGAATGAAAAGTGACAGCCATTCCCAGCAGATCAATATGGACAAGGCACAGGGAAGACTGCGTGGCCTGAGGGATGGAGCAGCCCTCAAAAAACAGGGAAGGCTTCACTGGTTTGATGTAATCAAAGCAGTGATCTATGTCCACTTGCTGGTTATGCAGCAGCCAAACTGCTGTTTGAGGATGTTTTTAAAAAATTAGATTAAGGAAATTAACACACAAACTGTCTCTTCATTATGTGAACAATTCTGAAGTGCTTCATGCAAAAGGACAAGGCTTCCTTCAGCTGTAACCACAGGTCCACATTGCTGACCAGAATATCACTGTTCTACAGAAAGCAGGATAAGATCCCCTTTGATTCAGATCATCTTACTGAAATATTTATGCAGACTCAGGCACGGAGCTATTGACCTGCATCAAGTTGCTATATGAGGTTCTCTCTGGGGCATGTATAAATTGTGTATATGTTAGGCCATAAATCAAGTTGAATTTCAAACAAAAGCAGGGGATTTAATGGGCACAAAGAATCCATTGTATTAACATCCAATCTGGCTGCATTTTGAAGCAAAATCAAGGTATCATATTTAGTTTTACTTACTCATGATATTTATTGACTTGACCTGCTTAGAGAAGTGAGGGCAATTAATCCCACGTATTAAGTTTAAAAAATACAAAGCCATACATTTGATTTTAAATTAACCCATATTATAAATAAGTAAATGGTGTGGCCCATTCATTACATCACGACTTGGGCAGTCTTGAAAGAGAGTTCCCAAATTAAAGATTTTGGGAAGAATTAACACTGTTACTTAACTACTCACTAAAATATACTGTTACATTTCCAGATAAACATGATTCCCAGCATTATGTAACTCATTCCATTCTCAAAGTGCAGTGCAAACACTGACTGAATGAATAATCTTAAACCGTCTTCATTCATAGCTGAAGGGTGAAGGTCATTTATTATTTAACAGACACGAGTTTCTCTTATTTGCTCAGAAAAGCAACTACTCGTGTGCACAAGTTATTAGGTGTGTAAATGAGGTCTGAGTGCTTTTTCTTAAGGTATGCAATCAAATTTGAGATTTACTTTTATTTGAAAAGAAAGCCTGAATTAAAGAGACAAAGATGAACATATAAAAAACCACCAGGTATTTCCAAGATTATGACCTCACTCTCATAAATCCAGTCTAGGTTTTGATGGTGAATAATCAGTATTTCCACTTCTTGAATAAAGAGGTTTTAACGGTTTAAGTGTCTTTTGAGCAACATTCAGACTACCTGCCAACTTGGGATTTAGAAGAAAAGACAACTTTAAAACACTTTTTCCCCATTAAAGCTCTGTATTTCCTTTACAGAACTCTGAAGTCTGGCTAAATACAAATCTCCAAACACTGGGAACACTCAAACCTTGGAAAGGCCTTAAACCAATCCTCCACATGAATAGCATACTTATTAACTGACCTCATTTAATTTCTGCAAAAGTAGCATTAAAACATAACGTCACCAAGCTCTCTCTCGATTCCCAAAAAATAAACTGGGTATCAGTAAGTAAAGTACTTAGGCAACAGCAAGAAGCAGCTTGTGTTAAGCATGCATGGTGGTGAGCGATGTAATGATACCCCACCACTGGCACAAATTATATGTGCACGACCAAAATTACGCATTTGGAGCAAGAGAACGCCTGCCCAGGAAGTCCCACGCCTGCAGCTCCCCAGCTCACTGTGCCCATCCTCCTCTGCAGAGATGGAGAGCCCCTTCTCCCTCTGGAGAACGCTGGAGCAGTGAGATGGGTGCCGTGCCAGGACAGGGCTGCTGGGGAAAGGGGAGAGCCTCTGCTGCAGCACAAGGGAGAAAAGGCAGATCTGTGCTCCAGGGAGGTTTCTTTGCATCACAGGGACTTGGGATCCAGTTAGATCCGACCAAGAAGGGACTGGGAATTTGAATTTGAGGGGAAATAAAAAGGCATTCTCCAAAGCACAGAGGAGCATTTCTTAAAATATCACTCCCATTGTAGTACTTAGTAGTATGGTGATGATTTTTCAGGTGCTATGTCAGGAAAAATCTCTAACTCCACATTCACACAAATAGCAAATGTTTAAATAGCAAATGGGAAGCTTTATAAGACTCAATTTGGATTTCAATGCAAAGGAAAATGGGATATTAACTAATAGCCTGTGTGTTTCTGGTCACTACTGAGTATTCCTGAGTGCAGCCCCCATTAGGTGTGAAGTAGTAACCTTCTGCAGGGAGCCCTTTGGTTAGGAATAGGAACTTCTGAGTGAGAGAATATCAATAAGTTTCATATATAAAAGGTAGGAGTCAGTTATGAACTGGAGCAAAAGCATAGATTAGCTATTTTTGTCCACAAATTAATAAAGGAAAGGATATAGGAGACCTGGTATAATTTTGTTTCAGAAGAAATATGATGCAGGCGAAACAAAATCTGTCAACAGAACAGACTTGTTGATAGAGAAAGATGAAACAGAAACCAAAATCTTTCTGGTAAAATAAACAAACAAACCCAAACAACTTTTTAATAGGTGGCCTAGCTCAAGCCTTAGTATCAAATTTGAAAATTCATGCAACAACTGAAGACATCACAGATAAGCCTTTAAGTCCCTGACTTAAGTTGCAGGGATCTAAGCAACTGCAGAAGGATGAAGCAGCATCCCAGCTGACAGGCAGGGCACCCACAGCATCTCTCTGTCCTCCCTCTGCTGTCCATTTCCCTCCATCTTAAGCACATGCTGGAACTTAAGCACCCACGTAGAAGATTTTCTGAGTGATGGGCCTGGCATGAGTAGATTTGCAGCAGAAAGGACTCGAGCAGGGTCAGAGCTGGCACCAATCTGCGTGCACTCTGTTTGAATTCCTGTTTGTCTTTGCTTTCCCTTTGCTCCCTGCCAGCACCTGCAGCCCAAACCTATCACACTTTACTTCCAGTCTGCTTCTGAGTGTCCAAGCATCCCCTGCCAGCAGCTTCCAGCCCCACTGAGGTTCCCAGGGTCCTGGTTAAGGGGGAAAGCCCAGCTGGGCTCCCAGGCCCCCCAGCACTGCTCAAGAGTCAGTCGGAGCAATCTTGTTCAAGGAAAAAATACAGCAGCAAGAGGAGGCAATCAAAACCTTTAGCAGCTAAATCAACCCAAAGATGTTAAGAGAAGACAATGATAGAGATGGAGTGGCACAGTCCATCCAGGGGAGGTTACAGCTTCAAAACAGAAGACGAGAAGAAAAAGCCATGTTAGAGGGTGTTCCTATACCTGCTGTTTATCGCATCTCAGCTTCCCCTGGCCCTTACTTGGGTGGCTGATGTCCTTCCTCACACTGCCTGTGAGGGCCTGCTGGGCTCCAGCCCAAAGAAAGATGATGTAAAAGGAACATAACGCTTCAGTTCTCATCTCAGCATCTCTTCTTAGCATCCTAGAAGAATACTTACAGGAATGCTGCCTGCTATGGAACCACTGATTATTTCATCAATAATGACAACTAGAAACAGCGATGGAGAACCTTTCAAGTCTTATGCAGTTGTTCTCCCCTGGAGTTAATTCAGAGCACGGTGCTGCTGATTACACGTGGTATCAATAGAAATAAAAAGGGAATTAGTGTCTGGTGTAGACACAATCATGGATCTCTGCAACAGCCACTCTGCAGCAGCTTTAACTTGTCAGGTCTTGAAGCATACCACACCAGAGGAGAGGCTGAGGAGCCCCCCTTCACCAGGCAGGAAGAAATTATGATGACAGAGCTGTTAACAACATCTAACACCAGCGCCTGCACCACGACAGCTCCTTGCCTTGATCCAGATCCTTCACTGGAGGACAAGGAACACATGGTGGACCACTGGCAAGGTCTGCTGGAGAGCTCAGTAATGCCCATCCCAAAGATTTCCTTTAATTGTGTGGTGCCAGGAAGGAAAGGCAGCAGCACAGAGAGCAAAACGTGACGGCATCAATGTTACTTATACAAATTCAAATGGATTATCCCAAAATTAAGGGGGGGAAGGAGGGGGGGTGACATTTTCACACGTTGTCATGGTTGTCTGTATCTCCTCAAGTAATCCAGAGTTTTGACATGGTGTGTTCTCCTTCAGTCTGTGCACCCCTCCCTTTTATGATACAAATCAAATGAGATTGTCAATCTTCCCTCTGCCCTGTGACTGCTGGAAGGAAATAATGAGAGCAATATTTTGGCTTCCTGCAACTGTCTCTCAATTAGATGGTGAAACAGAAATCTGTTCTCTTTAGACTCTCCTTTCTCTCTTGATCCTTATCTGGAAAGGTGGAGGAGGGGAAAGGCGTATAAGATAAGGAAATTCTTGACATCCCTGGAAATGTTCAAGGCCAGGTTAGATGGGGCTTGGAGCAACCTGATCTAATCAGGTCAGGAAGGTGCCCATGCCTGTGGCAGGGAGTTGGAACCAGATGATCTGTAAGAGCCCTTCCAACTCAAATCATTCTATGAATAAGATGAAATTCACTTTCTTAACAACGGCCTGGCCTGGAGACAGTCTATAGTTCAGCAAGGCAGGAGTGTTTCAATGCCTGTTTCCCAAACTAAGGACATCCCTGTTCTCAAGGCTTGCTCACTCAGTGTGACAGTGAGCATAAACAGACTCCAACACGAAGAGCAGTGTTTGTTGTACTACAGTAATTCTCATCAAATACTGTTCAGTGGCCATAAAACAGTGCACTTAAATACAGACTGAAATGCATGATCTTATCCTAAAGGAGAAAATAAATAACTGATCCAATTAAAGCAATGAAACACTCATTCCTTCTTATCTTTTTATACTATTCCCAGTATTCTCTGCATTACCAATAGGACCTCTATGCACCATTTAAATGCTGGAGAAAATCATCCCTTTGTCAGCAGACCCTGAACTAAAATCCATCTTTTCTTCTTAGACCATGACTGTGACTTCTTTACTGATCACTGTGAGGAGCTGCTGTTTAATTAAAGTTGCCCATGAAGGATCCAAATCAGTGAATTTGTATCTCTGTTTTGGAATAAATAGCTATCAACTGCCCCTAGTCGAGTTTACTGAACACCTTGTTTATCTGACTTATTACAGGAATATTTGTAAGATTGTAGTGGCATGTGGTAATTCTGTGAGTTTTTTACATGTGATAAAATTCACTGTAGTCTGTAAAGATTACAGCTCTTCTAAATCAAGGTTATAAAATAGCTTTTCATTTCTACGGTGAATGCTTTGTGAGGAAAAGCACACTAGATAAGAGGCTTTATCATGAAGCCTTTATTGTTCAAGGCTTGGAGTAATTGCAGCTTCTGCTGGCATTAGTCAGGACTGTGAGTGTGCAGGACTTCTCAAACATCAGCCTCTGAGGCTGTTTGAACCAGCCAGCTACTGAGTTATTCCACGCTCCTGCTGGAGGAAAACTGAGTCCTTTTTAAAAACAAACAAAACACAACAAGAACCTCGCAAACAAACAAACTTCAGCTCTGCTCTCACAAGGGGGAAACTCCCTCTGACATTTCACCCAAGCAATAGTTCCTCAAAAAACCACAAATGGAGCACTGGGGAGGTGAACCAACCCTCAGCATCTGCAGCGTGCTCATCCCAGGTTCCTTGGACCCGATGTTTACATTGCTCAGGGTCAAAAAGGGACAATTTGGTCCAGTGGGATCAATCCTGAGGCAGCCAAAGCCCGCTGGGATGGGTCAGTTCCACTGGTTAAACTGGTGTTTCAGGAGGGAAAGGAAAACAAAGCATTGCATCACAGGATTGCCTTTGGGAAACACATGAAAATCTTTCTGCTGCCAGCTCTGCACTCTCAGCTGTGGCACTGAAACTTCCTGCATGAAGCTGGGCTAAACAAAAAGATACTGTCATTGTACAGGTGGAGAAGAATATAAATATGTCTTTAAACCAAAAATCCACCTGGACATTTTTGAGATTTCCTACCTCAATATACTTCCCTCAGCAGGCACAACCAAAGGGGTCAGTGCAAAATAATCCCTGACCACATCACCCAGCCAAAAAACTGATCCAAAACAAGAGTGCATCTCCAGTAGGGGTATGGCATCACTCAAAGGCCAGGCAAAAGTAGGAACGGTTTTTGTAGGGATCCTATAGTTATATCCTTATTTTTCTGTTATTTTGGTCTGTTTGTCTGTAATTTAAACATTTAATAATTTAAATGTTAATAAAATTAATTTCATTTTAAATTAATGAAGAATCTCACATGTTCGCACGGTTTGTCTGCGAGCAGGGTTGGGATGTAAACACAAACTTTGGACATATCATTTCCCACTCCTAAGACTGTCTTTTGACTCCATAGATGATTATGTTGGTACAATGATAATGATAAAATTATTCTCCAGAACAGTAGAATAAGGTAAACTGCAATCATTTAATCTGGAATTCATAATTCTTAAAATATCAATTGTATTCCAGATTTTTAAGTAGCCAAATGCATGAAATTGCTAATGATGATTACTCACAGCACATTAAGGTAAAATTTTATTTAAAATTAAGCAATTTAGGTTCATTTTATTATCATCTGGAAGCATACAGATGTTCAATACTATTTGATGAACAAATTTAAAACCTGAAAATCTTACCAAACATGCTAATCCTACCACTGACTATTCACACTTACCTCGAGAAAAACCATATGTCTTTAAAAAAAATCGTTTCTCTCCACATACAGCACGAATAACAGAACACACACAAGACACCTTCTCTTGCATTTTAGTAGAGCTTCTGCCATGCAATGGGACACTGGTTTATCTGTATTAGGGGGGAAAAAAATGCTGCTTGGTATTGACAGCCCCTTCTCCTAACAAAAAGCACAATAATGTTTATATCTTTGTCTATTTGTCAGGCATGTTGTGTACTTTCTTTGTTGTGTATCTCACAAAGGCCAAAAGAATTAATTAGGGGAAAACAATCCAGAGGAATTAAAGCTGAGGTTGCACACGCCTTCCTTTCATTAGCCACTTCTGCTTCCAGAAATCAAATGGCAGGAACATACATTCCTCTCTCAGTCAAGATTGCCCCTTTGGGAGTGAGTCGAGCAGTTCATGTTAGAAGAGTCCTTTGTTCCCTTCACTTAGGGTATCGGAACAGTTGGTAATCAGGGGGAAATCATCCACTGTTTGCCTTAATTCAATTTGTATTTCACTCCAGATCAATGTGCTCACAATCACTTGATAAGGCAAAGAAATGGAAGAACCCAAATTAAATACAAATATTAATATCCTCGTTGGCTCAGAAGGAAGCGAGATAGCAGGTGTATGAACAGAGCCTGGCATATTTTATTTACTCAGTAATCTGAGAAAGGGGAGCGAAGTTCAACCCGAAATTGCATCCAGGGACTGTCTCCTGCAGGCTGATAGCGCCTGACCCAAAACCTAAACCGGTTTCTAGGCTTAGAAATCGGTAGTGGGTAGTGATGATCAACACCCCATTCATTGTCTTTACACTGTTTTGGTTACTTCTTTCCTCATAAAGAAACCTGACAGCTCTTGTGTGACCACCATCTATCCAGGGAAACTGAGAGTAAACTGGCTCTTACCCTTTGCTTCCAGCTTGCTGTTGTGCCTTTCCGTGCAATCACATCACATCAAAGTGATGTAGCTATTTGTTTCATTTTCTTTCTCCTTTTTTCTAAAGGTCTCAACACTGCTTAGATTCTGACGATCTGAAATTACTGAGTCACCACCAACAGACATTTAGAATTGCTCCTCCAAGTGAAGATGAAAACACCGTTAGCCATTGTTTAAAAAAAAAAAAATCTAATCACAAATTCTATTTATACACTAACGATTGGGCTGCGTCCCCTCTGCGTCCCCTCAGCACCACCCTCCGTGCCCTCACTTCACAAGGAGATTACGCTTCTCCCTGTGAAGTGAAAATTACCTTCTTGTGGGCAGAAAGCCTTTAATTACCACTCTGCTTCCCCCGTCTCCATGGCGATGCCGTGCGAACAGCCCGCTCTAATGAGCGCTCCTTTTCCCCGTCCGCACCGCGGGCAGCTCAGCGGGGCCGGGCTCCGGCGCTGCCCCGGGGACCCGCGGCGGGGCCGCTCGCAGCTCAGCCGGAGCCGCTCCGGCACCTCCTGCGGGAAATGCGCTCCCGATCCCCGCCCCGCCGCGGCTCCGTTACCTGCGCGTTCCCCGGGGCCC
>VWZN01002258.1:1257093-1286258 GCA_013396955.1 Regulus satrapa
GGCTCGGAGCGCCGCTCGCCTCCCTCGGGGCTGGCGGAGGAGGGGAAGGGGTCCGGCCGTGCCCTCCGAGGGGCTCCCTCGGCAGGACGAGCTCAGAACGGCGCCGGGCCCGCCGGGACCCCCGCGCAGCTCGGCCGGAGCTTCACAGCTTTGGGCTGTGGCGAAGGTGGCGCACGGGTACCCCGCGGGAACGGGGTGCTGCGACTCGGGCTGAACAGCTTGGTTTGGAAATTTAAAGGGAATAACTGCTTTTATGGGGTTTTTCTTTTTGCTCCTCCCCGTCCAGCGCAGGGTGCCGGCAGGGGGGCTGCTGGTCTGTACCTGGTGATGCAGGTCAGGTCTCCTCGAAGTTTTGACCTGTTAAAAAACAGGGATGCTCTCTAATGGCTCTCCCAATGAAGTCCTGTGGATTGCTCGGCCACCACTTGCTGGGACTGTGCGGGCTCTCATCCCGAGTCTGCCTTAAAAAACCCCTGCTTTTGTCTCTGCAAGAGACCGGTGCTGAGGAATACACTGCCCTACAAGCAGATTTCTTGGGCTGACTCAAGAGCAGTGGTTGTACATGCAGCTGGCCGAGTTCCTGCTGTGAGACGGGTGCAAGTTTGCAAAATTTTAGGGATGTACCTTTGTATCAGAAAATTCCCCATCGATCCAGCCTTCCACTGCCGTGCACAGGAGTGCGGGTTCAGGTGGGAAGGAACCACAGTGGGGTCACCTGGCCCTGCTCAGGCAGGGTCATCCCAGAGCAGAGGGCACAGGATTGTGTCCGGACAGGTCTGCAAGATTGCCAGTGCAGGGAAACGCCACAGCCTCACCTGCACAGCTAAGTTCTTCTTCATGTTCAGGCAGAACTTTCTAAGCATCAGGTTTTCATCACTGCCCCTTGTTCTGTTACTTGGCACCACGGAGAAGAGCCTGGCTCTGTTTTTACGTAAATACTTAGAAAGCATTTTGCTACTCTTAAATAAAGAAAATGGGGTTTGGCCATTTCTGAAAGCAGGGGTGTGGAGTTACATCTTTGTTGTGTTTTGAGGGGATTTAACCCAAATTTATCACATCTATCACACTAAGACATGTGCTTGCAGTTTTTCTTTAAGCAGGAATTTCAAAATTAAATGTGCACACATCTGATTTGGGAGTCACTTTTGGGCTGTGTGTCCCTGAGAGCCAGTTGTCAACTTATTGATCTTCTGGGGAAAGAAAAAAAGTCTGTGGGCGTAGATTTAATGGTGGAGCTTGATGAGAAAATTCATCCAAGATTCCCTTTGAGGGGGGTCTGAGTGTGGCTGTTGGGGTGACATCCACCCGTGGCTGGGGTGGGGTGCTGCATCCAGCAGCAGGTGGGAATATTCTCCTGAGAACAGGACCTGAAAAAGGGGTTTAAAGTAAAATATCAAAGAGTTTCTGGTTCAATGAGCGCTGTCTCCTTTTGCTGTGTGCAAGGTAGATCCTAAGGAAAAAGAAGCATGTGGAGGTTTAATCTAAGCTGTGTCATCGTGCCATGGAATACATTAAGGTGCCGAGTGAGATAATGAGCCAAATCTATTTTTAGTCCTAAAAGGAGAGGAAGTAGCAAGTCTTAAATGGTTTTTCTCTATATAGCTTTTAGGTCATGCTAGAAAATGCTGATGGTTTCTAGTGAATTCCGTGAAAGTCTGTTTGCACTAATCAATAGCTGCCTTCTGAGATGAAGAATGAAACTGATTTCATGTTTAAAATGTAGGGTTGAGAAGTTTCCTATCAGATTTAAGCATTTGTATAAGGCTGAATATATTAAAGTATTTTCAACCCAGGGAAATATCTCCAAGACACCTTTAGTAGCTATAGAAGCACAAAGGATGAGAGAGATACATTTTTAACCAGCTCCCATACTGGTTGCCTCTGTAGAGGACACTTTATCGCATTTCTTTGGATTTAAAATATCATCAGGTACAAAACAGTCCAACAGGGCTGGAATCTGCCTTGCTGTTTTCACTTAGTTAAAGAACATTTTCTCTCATCCCTGACAAACCAAGCATCGAGAGGCTCAGTCTGGGGATAAATCCCTGGTGTGGTTTGCGCCAGCTGATGGAGCTGCCCCCGGACCTTGCTCTTTTCAAAATGAACCATCATCATGTTTGGGAGAAAAGGCAACAAAAAAAAAACCCAACCAAACAAAAAAAGTGTTGAATTATTTAAACTTACATTGCTAAATAGTGTCTCTTGTATTAAAAGTGGGCTTGTCTGTGTGTCTTTTCAAAGTTCAGAGGTGATGATGATGATGCGTCTGTGGCACTTTGCACTTCATTACCTTGAAGCAGGCTCTGCATTCCCTCTGGGGCAGGGCTTTGGAGAGGGAAGAATAAATGTGAGGCAAAGTCTTGTGTTTGTGTGGAAAGACCAGCCCCAAAAGCAATGGAGCCTTTTCACAGAAGTAAAAAGAAGCTGATGGAGGCAGGCACTAACTGATGTATTCCAAGCATATTGATTCGTTAATCCCTCTAAAATTGGAATGGCATTGGAATGAAATTAAACCTGGTTCTACCTGTGGGTACAAAGCACCTGAAAAATTGCCCTCAAGTTTGCTTTTGCTACTTCATATGGTTCTGTAAGAGTCACAAACAAAACTATTTGCGGGATCAGAATGGCTGTTAGTAGAAACATGATTCTCCTTTTGTTTGGTTTATTTTCTCACTATAGGAGTCTTGTGGTAAACAAGTTTTCAGCATTCTCCCAGAAAGTGCAACGATCTGATCTGTTTAGTTGTCTCTCAGGGGATTTCCAGCCTTTTATATTTATGATGAAAAGTTATGATGAAATTTTTCTAGCAAATATCTCTGCAATTGGCATCCATTCAGTTGCAGGAAAATACTTCTTGAAATGAAATAGCTACACAAGGAACACAGAAGAGAAAATATTTATTTTTATAATTTTATTTATTTTGATGCCTAGTCCACAGACAAACCAATTCATTTCCACTCAATATGACTTTCCTTTATATATATATATATATACATATATATTTAATGCAACTATATAAATGGTATGGATGATTTGATTAGTTTGTTTTGTCTCTGACAGACAGCCAAATGCCTGCTGTATGAGCTGGTTATATAAAGAGAAATCCAAGCTTGTGTTAGAAAGGAATGATTCTCTGGGCGAAAGAAAAGAGGTGAGTCATGTCAGTGCTGTTTTTCTCAAATCAGCAGAATATTAAACAACCTCATTTTCCTTAATCTGAAGCCTACATGTGATCTCTGAGCACCACTGATGTGGGAGTTTGGTGTTGTTATTTAGAAAAATGAATTTCATTTTTCATTCAGGGTGCATTTGGATTGACAGTATCAGCTTTCATGTCCAAATTGTTCTGATGACCAGGGCACAAATAGCCTTGCTAGGAGCAGTTTTCTCAGATGCAGCAACAGAAAGCATTTCTTCTGCTGCTTGTGAGTCTTAACCCAGTTTTTGAGATTTTTATGCCAGCTTGTTGTAGCTCAGCGTGCTCACCGTAACAGAGATGAGCATTCCCATGCTCAAAAAGCTCTTTTTTTATTTACTTTGTTGGGGGTTCTTTCCCCTCAGATGCCTTCTTCCTAAAGAGGACACAGAGCCTATTTTGAGCCTTTGTTTGTCAAGAGCATGAATGCATGTCACCAAGAAGAGATAAAATATCACCCAGCAGTCCCAACTTTGTAAGTACAAAGGCTTGAAACACGTCTTCTCCAAAGTACTACTACGGAAAGCAAATAAAAAATGAATGAGCAGCAGGGGCTTGTTTATTGGGGGCCTCGTGTGCACATGGAGAGCCTCCGATACTCAGGAGCTATTCTGGCAATGGCCCATCTGATTTTCCTGCTCGCTTTCCTTCCCAGCTCCAGTGCTCACTGCCATTTTACAGGTGAAGGAACAGGAAGAGAGGCTGGGAAAAATGCAAAGGACTCTCAGCTCAACTCCCTGCCCTGACACCCAGCTCTAATTTCATTATCCCCTCTGGTTTTTTACAGCCTTAGAGCTAAAAGGGAGACAGACAGAAAGACAGACAGACAAAGAAAGAAAGAAAAAGAAATTTAGAGCCCTTAGTCCTCAAAGTGATTGAGGAGAAATTATGTACATATAAATTCCGTTGCAGGTCCAAATCTCTTTCCTTCCCACATTTTGGGGAATTAATATTATTGTATACAGAATATCTTTATTTTTGCAGGCACTGTGTTCTTAAGAAGACACGTGGCTGGAAGTTCCTTATTCTCACTTTCATCCTCAAAGTATTCCACCATCTCAAATACCCAAAACTATAAAAAACCTGCAGATATATGAGGGCTCTGAAAACCATTTTTGGTGTAATTGAGACCCTGCAAGCTCTATGAATTAATACAGAAAAATCCAGTGAACTCTTTCTTGTTGCATTTGTAACATCAGTCCTGCAGATTCTAAGATTCAGGACAGTAGAAATAGCTCCAAGAAGCTGGTGTTGGTTGTAAATATAAAAGAATACAGTGTAAGATCCCAAACTTTGTAAATAACTATTCGGAGTTATTTACCCTTAAATTCCACTTGGAAATTGCATACCTCTGAAAAAGAAGAATCTCTGCTTTGCTTATGCTTTGCAAGTCTTTGTATTTCAGAAGTAATGCAGCTCAATTTTGCCTCAGAGAAAGTCAGGGTAACTCCTAGCCTGATCAGAGATGTCATTTCTCCGTATTATGTATTGTGTTCAGACAGTACATTCTGATTCAGATCTCATCTTGTTGCCAAATCTGGAATAATTTTGACGTATACATTTTTCAAATTAATTCAAACAGTGAAGATCATTCAGTTGTCAGCAGAAGTGGAAAGGGAAAAGTGGTGCTCTGTGCTAATCAGATGAGAGCTGACGAGCCTTTGATGTAGAGTTGCAGGACAAAATCCTGATTCCACTCGTGTTAGTACCTTTCAACATTTACTTCGATGGCATTTTGCTATTGTCACTTCATGTCTCGTGCAACGCAGGACTTCAGGTGGCATTTCACACTCCGACCACAAGACAGGAGAAATTCAGCTGGTGCAGAGTTACACATGACACAAGTGACAGAGCTCCCTTCAGTAGGTCACAGTTTGCAGCTCTCTGGGACCTGAAATCCAGTGAAGACCATAATAATCAGGCTTTATGAGCATCTCTCAGAAGATACAACCTCAGCTGGGCTTCAATTCATGGAAGGGAAACACAGGAAGCCTAGAGCTGATCAGCAGGTGAAGACAAGAGAATGAAAGATCAAATCGATTGGAACTCCCAGTGAGCAAGGCGCAGGTTCGCAGAGCAGTTTCTGTTCTGAGCCTGAAGTTGTGCATTGCATCACAGCCCAGAATTCATGCCAGCCCTTCCAGATCGAGGCTTCGGGGAGCTGCAGTGTGAGAACTGATGTAAAGCTGGAGGTGTGAGCTTTCCCAGGCAGAAATGCTGCGGTGGCTTTGTGCTACACCTTCGTTCCTCTCTGAGCGCTGCTGTGTGTTGGGTTTGTGTCTGTCTGGGACGGGCTCATCTTTGGGTTGGTTCCACCTCTTCGATTTCCTGCTCACCACCTCCTGAAGCAAGGCTTGGGAAGGGATGCTGAACAGCTACCAATACATTTCTGGAATTTCTAGTTTAATTTTAAGGAGAACTAGGACTTCACACCATCCCTGCACGGTAAAGTCACTGCCTCCTGAGAGCTGGAGGCTTTAGGCATCCTCGTTTAGGCAGAATGTGGATGTGCAGCAAGATCTCTGCTGGGGAGGCCGTGCTTTGCTCTTTTGCAGATGCAGTGAGTCATCTGAGAAACCATTCCTCAGCAAAACCCAGCTAACTTGGTTCACTTTTGAAATATCTTTTTTTTCTTTTTGAGTGGCAGTTGTGGAGGTTGCCATGGCAGCAGGAGATCGTGGGCCATCCCCTTCCCTCCGGGCGCTGTTCTCATGCCATTGTGCTGTTTTGATGCCACCTTGCTGTGAGCTTTGGAAGGCCAGGCTGCTCAGCAGCTCCATCCCAGCTCCCTTCATGGCCAGAGGCAGTGCTTGTTTTTCTAGGATCAGCCCTAAAAGCAACTTCTAACCTGCAAAGTTAGCCCAGACAGAATTAGATGGATCTCCTGGGCCATGGCTTCAAGGCTGGAGACGGACACTGTCATAAACAAAGTCAGAAAAATATAATTGTGGGATTTTCTGTGCTGTTCCATTTTGAAAAACACTCTTTGCCAGCTTTGCTTCCAACCAGCCTAGACTGTAAAGAGAGGAACACCTCCAGACCCTGCCCCTGGGTTCTCAAATATTTTAGAAATAAATCCTTTAATGTCTTTATCCCACAAATAAAGTGCAGACTTTGCCCGGCAAATTCTTCCAGTCAAGTCAAAAATCAAGTGGTTGCCACAAGGAGTCCCTTGTTTTTTGCTTGTCCCTGATATGTGCCTCTCGTTGTTATACAAATGTATCCTTCTTGGTCTAGGCAGAAAAAACCACTTTGCAAAGGAATTCCCAAGGTCATTTTAATATAATCTGTGAACCAAACAATTACTTTAAACCTCTCTCTCTTACAAATTAATTCTGCGAGACTAAGCCCTTCAGCTTTTAAGGTTTAGTTGCAGAACTAGATTGTTGTTGTTGTTGTTGTTATTATTATTATTATTATTATTATTATCAGGTAGTCTAAAAACGTTTTATTCTAACCCAATGGGAAATACAGAGATTGGAACACAATTTTTTGCTAAATATGCAATTAATTGTGAATGACTGCTTGGAAATCTTGCTTGTCATTTGTAAGCCTGCGTGTTGTATGGAGATGGAGGTTCATGAAGCTAAGGATTGTATGACCTGTGGTATTTAGAATTAGGTAATTATACCCTTGCTTAATGAACTAGTAAGCAGGGGGTTGTTGCTGATGTTTTTTCCCCTCTCCTAGAAAGTGGAAATAATTCCCATTAGATTAGCCAAGGAAGATGCCAGTAGGTTTCCTTCCAAATCATTCAGAAGTCAAGAATTATTTTAATATTTAGTCTTCTTTCTCCCCTGACTTCGTGGCTGTTACAAAAATTCTGGTTATTAATGCATTACGAACTGAAGCTGTCAAAATCAATCTCTGTCTCCATTTGGAAGGATGCTCTCTATGTCACAGTATGAGCTTCTGCAATTTTCCTGTGGGCTGTGACCGGATTTCCTGGGTGCAGGACCAGCTGACACCACAGGGATGTCACAGCCTGTGCATTCTACCCAGGGCAAGGGTCATCTAAATGCTGTTTACAGAGATATTTCCAGTTCTGGAAACTGCAGTTACTGGGATCAGGTTTGGATCCATTTTCTATTACTCTTGTGTTTAAACCTGCATTTTCCTGTGCAGGGCAATGAGGAGCTCAGCTTAAGGCCATAGGGAGCTCTATTTAATTATAATTGGCAGCCTGCAATCCTTTGTGCTGTCAAGGAAATCCTGGAGCTAATAGATGATACTTCAAACCCTTGGTAGTGGTTTTACACTCAGCAATTTGTTCTTTATTTAGCTGAATAAATGTCTGTTGCAGCTGAAAGAATCCACTGAGGAAATACTGTTGGACAGGAAATTCTTGGTGTACCAACCCTAGGAATTAATTTATTATCTTAAAGGGTAATTTTGCCATCTTACGCTTTATTTATGCATCTGATTAATTAATATCAATGCAAAATTTATTAGTAATGAGACAATTTACAAGAGCAGTGTAACCTGACAATGGTTGTGAAATGTGTCACTAACTGTAGGCAGAGGATAATTCCTCAAGACGGTTTTTTATCCAGCCCTGATGGCCTCAGGCCAGCTTTGTGAATTGTGTTTTAAGCGCAGTGAGAGTTTTAATAGCCCAGAAGAGGCACCCATTT
The DNA here is from genome assembly GCA_013396955.1 of Regulus satrapa. Lineage (NCBI taxonomy): Eukaryota > Metazoa > Chordata > Aves > Passeriformes > Regulidae > Regulus > Regulus satrapa. The sequence continues at coordinate 1,264,924 of VWZN01002258.1, forward strand.
GGCAATGTGGCTGTCTCAACCGCAAGTCCAGATCGAGCAGAAGGGAATGGTTTTCCCTTCACCATTTGTAGCATCAGGAGGAAATCTGGCACAGCTGGGGTTTGTTAGAGAGTCCAAAGGTGCCACGTTTTGATGCCAACTTGTGAGACACCTCATGCACTTCGACATCGGCAAACGCGTTCAGTCCTTTCAGGCACATCGATATTTGCAGCTCTGTCGTGGAATTGAGTCCCGAAGGAAGCAGAGCCCGGGCAGTGCAGAGCTCTGCTGCAAACACAAGCGCCTGCACTCCCCCGGGCACTCGGGGCTCGCCACAGGGGCAACCAAACGTTTTGACATCTCCGTGGATTTTGAAACTTGGCACTGCAGCCTGCCGAGGTTTTTGGTGACTGGCAGCCGCTAGAGAGCACCACGGGATTGTCTCTTTTCCGAAGCAGGTTGTGGTGAGCTACAGTGTGAAAGGCTTTTTTTTTTTTTTTACTTTTTCTGAGAAGCCCTATTGTGTTCCCTACATAATAGAGGATATTAAACCAAGATTTTAGCGCCTCTGGCATTTTGCAGTTATTAATCATGGTGGCTTTTTTCATCAACATATAATTCTCACTCAGTGGAGTTTCACTGAGTCCCCTGTAGTAATTAATGTATCTGCTATTTTTACTGTAAGCCTGAATGATGATGCTTTGCTGCCTGTTACACAGATAACCTTGGGAGAACCTAGTTCTGCTTTATTTTATCCTTAAAAAATAACTTCTGCTTCAAATCATTCTCAAATCAGCAATCAATGAATTGAGTGTATCTATGTAAAACACATAAACTCAGAGAAATGGTGATTTAAAGGGGAAGTGCTGTGTGAATTAACCTGTTAGGCTCTCCTGATCCAAGTATTTGATGTTTCTTTATCTGACACTGCATTTTTTTAGATCTCTTGGCCTATCTTGCATATTCCCCAGAAAAAAAATTCCATTATTTTCTTTTGAAGTACCTTTGCCTTGAGATTTTTTTTCTTTTTTCATCCATCCTTCTGAAATCAGCTGGACCTTTAATGTTTGCACGTCACCCTTCTAAAGCTCCTGTGTGTTTCTTGGGAGGACCTTCTCATTTAAATCACTGGTATCTTTCAGCTTATTTTATGAGCAGAAGGTTGTAGCTTAAAACTTGGCAGTGCCTGTGAAAGAAAACACATTCTCAGAAGATAATGAGGAGCCCAGAAGTCCAAAGTTTTCTTCCCCAGGTCTGCAGCTCTGCTTCCAGTGAGTGGTGAGTGCCATGTTGGGGCCAGCTGTGTAAATGGGATATGTGGTGATGTGAAAGAGCCCTCCCATGACAATGGTATTCATCACATCATCCTAAATAGACCAGACCTTTAAAAAAAACCTCCCCTGAGCTGCAGACCCCAAAATTACTTTGCCAATCTGTTTATGTCAGTTGAAATCCTAATTAGCAGGATTGGTTTGAAGTACTTGGTGACAAAGCCCATGTTGTTTCTCTGACAGTTGAACCAAAGTGCTTAAAATAGCAACTCACAGTTGTCCCTGTACATGTGTTGGGTTTGTTTGGGGCTTTTTTTGTAGCTCTTCTTCCCTAAATAATGAGGAAACTTCCTAAGAGAGACTCCAACTCTATTCACCTTTCAGTACCAGAATGAGTGATTTGAGCATATGGAAAGTGTTACTGGCTTTAAATCAAGTGATGAAATGTAAAAGTTACTCAGACAATTTGTTTGAGCGACTTAGAATAAACAACATTCAGGGTATGGTATTTTAAAAAATTCTGACGTCTATAAACTTTTTAGGAATATTTGAGCCTTTTTAGGAGTTTTTCTGGACATTCTGGACCAAGATCCTTCCCAGGAATACCTAGATTGAGACCTCTGTTATTATTTACTGTACTGAGAAATTTCCAAAGAATTTCCTATCATTTTCTGGGAATTAATTGATTGAAATCTTTTCTAGTTTTCCTGGGCTTTGCAAGTATTCCTGTGGGTGTGATCTTTCCAGGAATTCCTGGACAGAGACCTTTTTTAGAGTTCCTGAACCTACAACCTTTCTTGGCATTTTCTCACTTTTTTTTATAGGGATTCCTGGATCTACAACCTGAAGTAGTTCCTGTGCTATTCAAGGAATTTCCCATCCTAGATTTAGACCCTTCCTAAGAATTTTCCCAGGTTTTCTAGGAAATCTTAGATCTAAATGCTTTCAAGAATTGCCTTCAGAAGTCCTTACAGGAACTACAGTAGCTCCTCTCATCTCATATGCCCTGATTTTGTTTCACGGTCTGGAAATAGCTGTTACCATTTTTTGCTGTCAGAGATAAGCATCAGTCCATGCAGAGCTGAGGAGCTGGAGGGTTCCTTCCTGCAAAGGAACTGTTTGAATTCCTGTTTTCAAATCAGTTACTACAAAAGTGATATTTTTTTTCTCTCTCTCTGAAAACACTGCACTACTGAACACACTGCCCCCAGGAGTGATGATAAAACAGCTTTGAGTGCAATCTACCTTCCCCCCATTCTCTGATTGCCTTGTCCCTCTCACACACTCCAAAATTACTCACAGGGACCTCGTTAGTTAATGCATTAACTCCTCATAGCACCATCCAAGCAAAGGCAAGTCATAAAATGTTTACTCTTCTCCTTCTGCCAAATTCTCAGAGCCAAAGCCTTAATTGGACTTGAAAAATATGCTTACATATTCTCCTTCAGGGCTCTGGAGTTTTAAACTGCTGTCTGGCTGTTGTCTTCCGTCCTGAGTTAACTTCCATGGTCTAGGTGAAAGTAAATCCAATCTTCCCAGAACGGTGTGCTGCAAAGGTGATCCCGTTTTCCTGAGGAGCAGAAACACAGGGACAGTGTGGTGGTGGCTGATCAAGGCACTCCGATCTATCAGAGCTACCTAAAAAATGCTGGCTTTCTTTTAGCAAAAAAAACCCCAAAAAACCCAGACAAACAAAAAAGGAAGAATTCATAAATATGAAGATTCTTCCTTGCAAGGTGTGATCTCCACCTAGATGTGTTCAGCACCAGGAGGTGTCAGCCCCTAACAAGCCCAGCAGAAAAGGCACTGAGCTGCTCTAAAATGTCACTTTAAATTATATTTATTAGAGCTGACACTCTAAAGAAAGAGTACTACAGATAATCTTGTGTCCCAAAAGAGATAGTAATTGGGGCTTGAATTATTGTGGATCCAGAAACAAAAGTAGAAGCTGTAGTTTCTCCATTCCCTTCCTTCCTTTTCACATCCTTTTTTTTTACATCATTTGAGGAAAAGGAGCCAAAGCACCCATTCCTGTACCATCACTGAAATGAAGCAGGTGTGGAACCATTTGTTATTTTGTCACTCTTGGAATAGAACTGTATTTTTGGAAGTGACAACAGAGAGAACAGTCTACATGAGCCAGTTGTTAAAGCTTCCTCCTGTTGTGAGTCCAGCTTGTGTCGTGCATTTTTCAGCCCTAACGCTGTGTTGAACTTACCTTGCTTTCCACTCAGCACGAATCACTCTCCTTGATTAATCCTGATAATAAAATCACCTACTGGAAGCCCTGTAGGATGAGAAATAATTACTGAGGCACTGTAGGAATGAGGGAGTCAGCTGCCTTGGCGGAGCACCCTTTAGAAACTCCAGAATGCCTCTTTCATAATCATTGCACAATATGAGTTGCCAAAAATCAGCGTCTGAGAAGAGCTTGAACTGCAAAACTGGCATAACAAGTTAGAGAAACCACTTTTCTGTGCCTCCTGGTGTAATGTTATACTGAATGGCTGCTGTGTCAAGAGAATTACTACAATCAGAAACATGCAGAATTTAATATTAGGATCTAAATGGCACTGACTTTCTAATGCCTGTAAATGATGTTACTCAAAGTAGCTGGCCTTCATCAAAACTGGAGTTGATTTGGTCAAATTACCAACACATTGCTTTTCACTGCTTCTTTCAAACCAGCTCTAATTATAACCTTAAAATAGCAACGTTACTGGGAAAAAAAAAAAAAAAAAAGCCCCAAGACATGGGTCAGCAGTCTATTTCCCTTAGCTCAGACATCCTCTTTAATTTTTTATGTTTATTCTTCCCTAAGAAAAGCACCTATTAGCTGAAGCAGATTTTTCAAATGGGTGCTTTTCAAATGGGGACTTGTTTAGGTAGGTTAAGGTATAAAAGCTACAGGGCTTTAAAAAGAACAAGTTTGGGGCTTTTTTTCTGCCTGTCTTTTCCTTTGGTTTTCTCATTTACTTGTTGCAATCAGGCAATATCTACCAGCAAACTGGCAATTAAGATCTTAGAACTCTAATTCTTGCTTTACATGAGCTGTTTGGGCACGTCCTGAAGTAAACAAGTGAAACTAAAAGGCCAAACAAAACCTCTGCAAGAAAGGCTACAGAAAGATATCTGCCCATATATATTCTAAGGGGTGGAAATATTAAAACTGGATAGTCCTCTCCTCTTTTTGATGTGGGATTTTTAACCCAACACTAATGGTGCTGGGATTCCACGTTGCAGCTGAGTGGAGCTGGTCCGTCCAGCTGTTACCCTCAGCTCTGGAGAATCTGGTACAGCGTCACTTTCCTTGCAAGGATGGAATTTGTCATCTTCAAAGCTGACACAGGTGGTTTCCATAATGCACTTGGGAAAACACTCTTTGGGACAGAGTTTTTCCCTTAGGAATGACCAATGGCTACGTTTCCTTTCCTCTGTACCTGGAACGAGGGTTTTACTGTGAGTTGCCCTTCTGTTCTCCCTCAGGTATGAGGTGCCTGAACACCAAAGGAATAAAAATTGTGCTCAGAACTTTGCTTCTCTGGGCAACCTGTTCCACAGGAGGATTGTGCTCATTAAATGGTGAGGAGCTGGCAGAGCTGTGCAGAGAACCAAGCTGGCAGGGAGGGGTTTTGCTTGAGCCTGCCGTGGCACAGCTGCTCCTAGTTCTTGAGGCAGGGAAAGGGAGAACAGCACAATCTTTATCACAATCTTACAGCAGGGATTCCATGCCAAGCTAGAAACTGTTGTCACAGCGGAAAGGGTTTGAGGATGATCCGTGTGAAAACAGAAGTATGAATGCCATTGTTCCATCTAAATGCTTCACCAAATGCTAAAAGTTCTGAAACCTTGAATGCTGAGTTAAGATTGTTTGTCACTGTGATTTTTTACGAGGAGCCATCCCAGTGCTCGTTAACTCCAGCTGTGTTTCTTCCCCTGATCAGCTCAGCGATTTGGCTCCAGTGGTACCTGGAGGCAGCAATCAAACCTTCACAGCAGGCCCCTGGGCACAGGGCGTAAAACAGGGCAAGAGGAAACCGAGAGTGTCCTGCAAAGGCAGCTTGGGAATGAAAGATTCCACGCCAAACCTATTCCAGAGGTGGCTCTGCTGGCCCGGGGATGGCTGGTGCTTGCCATCCAGCATTGCCCCACAGCCCAGCTCTGGGGTGAGCTGATGCAGGGCCCAGCTGAGCTCCACGTGAAGCTTGGGAAAGATTCTGAGGTATTGTTATTTTATTTAATGTGTTTTCACTTCGTTGCGGTTGGTGTTTTTGCGCTCGCCTCTTGATTCTCTGCATGATTAAGCACCTAAATGTTTGCTGTCTCTGTGGGCTGTTTGTTCCATTTGAAGCTCATTTTGTTTGTTCAGGTTTGGTTTCCATTTGTACCAAATGCAAATTAATAATTATTTGCTTCTAAATAACTGGGGCTAGATTTAAACAAAAAGAAAAAAAAAAGGAGTTTTTTCTTTCTGCTTTCATGTGTCCAGCTCCTTTAGGAAATTTTATTTTCTGTTTTAAGTTCTCAGCACTGTTTTGTAATTTGGAAGCTCTGGCTTAGCAAGGTTGGCTGCCCAGCAATCAACTTGCCTATGCAGAAGTAGAGTTTGGCAGAATCAGTAGTTTCCAGTTACTGTTAAAAGGTGCATCTTTGCCAAAGAAACTGTGGGACTTTTTCTTAAAGTTAAAAGAAAAAAAATGGGGTGGGTTTTTTTTTTCATTTAATCTATCTTTATTCTATTTGTTCTTGTCTACATTGTCAAGTCTTCATTGCTATGATGGAGACAGCAGCAGAAATTATCCCTAAATTGGATTGTCTTTTGAGGGCAATTAATAATTAAATCTCTTGTAGCCTGTGGTGTTTATAGGCAATGGAAGTAATTACTAAGGTTGAAAAAATACACTGATTTGGAAAATGTTTGGAAGTGTCTCAAATATAATGGAGTTACAAGCCAGCAAGGGGTTATTGGTCTAGACAGAATAACCATGGCATTTCATTTAGCTCCACAAACTGTTTAGATTACTGTCTGAGGAGGGCTTCTGTTCATCACTTTTTAATTTGATTATATTGTCCAGCAAAACTGGCATTTTTAGTTTGTTTTTTAAATTGCTATTGTCAAGGTTATGAACTTGGTTACCACCCTTAGCTTAGATGGGAGGGTTTTTTAGAAGAAATGTTTATCAAAGTTCTTCCCTTGGTATCCAGAGCTATTTGATATAAGCGGAATTTTTCCTTCTCTGTATTTTTTTCTTTAAGTGATATTTTCTACCTTGTTCCATGAGATTCCCTTACCCAGTTGGTGAGGTCTAGTTCCCCACAGTTCTCATCTATCTCTATAAGTTCTTAAAACAATAAAGTTCTCACTGTGAAAAGCTTTGTACTTGCAGTGGGATGGCAGCATTCCTTTTCAATGTCTGCTCTCTGTGTTCCAACATGGTTTGCCTCTGGCTGGAGTTCTTGCATGTCTCCAAGGATATTACTAATCCACTTTGGAAAAGAATGGAAAATCTGTTTTAAAAAGATTTTAAGTCTTTCAAACGACTTTAGTTTCAAAATGAGCCCACTCCTTCCAAATTTAAATTCTTTTCTTGAAAGAAAATATTTTTGTTTTTCACCCTTATAGAAAAAAACCCGACAGAATAAAATCCATATAAAGATTAATGGTGATGTTCATAATTGGTTTTGAATGAAACAAGATTGATTTTTTTTTTTTTAATAGTACTGGAATTAGCAGTAGGATTATGTTTTCCCCACTTGGAAAAGTGAGATGAGAGAAGCTGGTAACATTTTGTCTATTATTTTAAACTTAGCAAAACTACAGGAATTACTGAAGAGTTAGTCCGAGTGGGTTATTTAACCTTGGTTTGGTTACCCAACCCTTTTTCTCATTTATTATTCAGTTTTGTACTTGTGATGTTATTCTACTTCATTCCAGCCCACTCTAAGCCACTTCATTGCGTCTTTTTTTTCAAAGCACAACATTTTTCATGTGTGCTCCAGTGTGACTAATTTTTTTTAGCTTTTTCTACTTGGTTGAGAAACATTCTTCTTTCTTCTTTTTTATTTTTTTTCTGGCTATGAAAGCCCTATAGCTTGGATCCTAACCCACAAGGAAAATATTCCAGATACTTCCTCCCAGCTATACCTGTCAGTGGCTCATCTGCTTTGTCTTATAAATAAATTCCTCATAGGAAAAAAAAAAGCATCAAAAGAATTATTGACTTGTGACACTGCAGTGATCTTTATTGACTAATGATCCATCCCCAAATGTGTGGTGTGGATCTTCTCTTTCCCTTTCAGTCTTGGAACATTAAACTTGCTTTATTTTGAGGCAACTGCTGTATATTCTTATGTAAATGCACCTGTGCATGAGTGCACTGGCAAACATTTCTTTTTCATAGCGTTAGTAGTTAATTTTTTCAAAAGAGAAATTCAACTCTTCCCTTTTAGGTAGAGGTGGAGATCATTTTATTTACAGTAACTTTCATGGATCAGTTTTAATTACTTTTGAGATTATTTCCACGAATGACTGAGGTTGATTTTTGCAGACTCACCTGGGACGCTCCATTTGTGCTCTCCTACTCCTCCCCCCAGCCAGGGCAGGAGGGCAGAGTGCCTGCAGCACTCCTTGGATTTCCTTCCCTCTGGTTTGTAGGGGGCAGAAAATGGATCTGGATTCCCAGGAGCTGCCGTGGTGCTGGATCTGCTCTGTGTGAGGCTGAGCTGCTGAGAGCAGAGCGCTGCAATCCTGGCCCTGCTGGAGCTGCTGCCTGAAGTTCACCCCAATTTCCCCGTGTCCTGAGGGAACGCTTTGCATGTTACAGGTCCTGCAATGTTTGCTCTTTGTAGCTGAGCCTGGACATGTTGGCCGTCCCTAATTAAAGTAATCTAGGAAATTTCAACAGCTGCCTAGAAGTCTGCCTTGAAATGTGTGTTGTATTCACAGAACAAATCTCCCCTAACACTGATTTAAATATTTGCCAAGGGTGATGCTGTCTGAAATCGTTTGAACAATACATTCTCAAGGCCATACACTTTCTTGTCTCTTTTCTTTTTAACAAAACGGGAACCATTGCACATTCTCCTTCAGAAAGCAAGAGTCTATCTCTTATCATTTCTCATTTATCAGCTCTCCAGGGCATGGGACATAAGATAACAATCATTCTGGAAGAATGGGCCGAGCATGTGGGGTAAAGGAACTATTGCCTAGAGAAGAGAAAAATTCTTTTTCTCTGTGTGAGACAATAGTAGGAATTCTGTCCTTTTGCCTTGAGTGGCAGAAGGTGACAGTGAAAGAGAAATATTGTACAAGTAACAGAAATACAGAACCTTTTAGACACGCCTAGTGATTAACAGGGAAAATAATCTAAAACCTTTGGTTAAAAAGAAGTTATAAAGACAGTAACTGCATTATTTGTCACTCTTGACTATGTTATGTGCTACAGTACAGAGAGCAATTAATATTTCATAGCAGTGTGAAGTTGTATCATGCAGGTGCCATCAGGTGCAATAATTACACCTCAGCAGGGTGGTTCCAACATGCTCTTACTGGTGTGACCAGTTCGTGCTGGGGAGAGAGGCTGGTGGGGGAGCCCGTGGGCAACGGGGGCTAAAAGGGCAAAGTCAGCAGCTCCTGAACGAGCTGAGCAAAAGCTTCGTGCCCAACGTGCTGCTTCTTGTGCTTTAATAGCTGCTCTTTGCTGATACTGCTCCCTCTGACAACCAAGCCTGCAGAAAGGTGATAAAGCTGGGAGTTGTAACATACCTGAGCCACAATTTGGGAGGCTTTTCCTCTTGCTTTGAGAGGCTGGTGGTAAAATCATAGCTATGTCACTGAGCTGCAGAGGACCAGGATGGACCCCTTGTGTAAGAATATTGGTTTTATAACACACATTCCTCTCTCGTAGGGAACATCCAAGAACAGTTATTCAACTCAAAAGATTAAACAGCCAAGTTTTGTCCTCTCTGGGTTTATCAGAATCTGTCTTATTTCAAAATTGGTGGCCACGTTTATTTGTAATAAGTGATTGTGTGCAAATGCTGGGCCGTGGTGGTGGACTCTGGATTCAGGAGACAGGCAAAAGTAATATTTGAATGTTTGAAGATCAAATTTATACTGGATGTCAGTAACTCACCTTAAAAATTTCTCCACCATCACCCCTAGATATGAAGGACTGAACTGTACTCTTTGAAGATTTCCTTGATTTTGTCTTTATTTTGCACAGTCTTCAAGAATGACCTTTTAAATCAAGTCTTTGGCTAGAGAGTAGGAAAATAAAAGCAAAGAAACATCCTCAAAAACAAAACAAAGAAATCTAAAAATTACCAGGCTGCTGGGTAAACCAGAGAATCGTAAACCAAAAAAAAGATTGCTTCTGAATTGGCAAAGGAATTTCTATATTATGCCAGGTATCTTCTCTTGTGAGATGAGTTTGGGTTTGGAGAGTAGAAGATGAGAGCCTTAGGACAGACTGGAGTATGGAGAGCAAGGCAGCTGGGAATTTTGGAGGGTTCCCGTTCCAGGTGGAAGGTGTTGTCTCTAGAGTGCAAGTGAAGCCTCACAGGTGAGGGAGGCAGCAAACATCTGCAGAGCACGGCACTCAAAGTGAGCAAAAATTAGAGAACAGGCTGAGGGTGACCGCTGGGAAATTCCTGAGAGCCTCTGTGGAGTTTCTGGTCCCGTTTGTGAGGAGGTGACAGCATCTGTTTAGGGACACCTGGAGAAAATACTTCCTGCCTGTAAGTAGCATTTGGGTTGAGATTTGTAGTGTGTGACTGCATTGGTGCTGTTTCTTGGGAAAATACCTGGGCCAGTTGAGCTCTCTCTGGGAATCCAGCTCAGTGGGAGCTGGTGTGAAACTGCAGAAATCTTTCTGTGGGAGAGCTGGAAGCAAAGATACTTGTGAGACAGCAGGGTTGTGATACTCTGAGTAGGTAACTTGGAAGTGTTTAAATCAGAAAGTGGGGTTTTGTTGGAAAAATTCTGTCTTGGTGAAGTAAAAACTGTACCAATTCCAGCATGTTTCCTGACAGATAGGTGACTGCTATTAGTGAAACCTGCCTGCTTGCTTCTGTAGGATGCTAAAAAGCAGATTTTCAGTATTTATGGCTACTTGGCCACAGTAGTGTAACTATTCCATAATCCTACTTCTGAAATGGACATGAGAGAGCAAAAAACCCATCCTGAGTGCAGGCCCTGCTGGTGCCCTGCCAGGCATTCCAAGCCCTGATAAGTTTGCTTGGCCTGGCACCTTTAGGATGGGGATGTTGGGGTTTTGTGCTCCCTGATAGCACTTGCCCTACCTTTAAGAGGACTTTGTGGAATGTCCTTATCTTTCCTGGAGCAGCTGAGGCTGTTGCCAGAATTAGGACTGGCATGTGCAGTTGCTTGGAGCCAGAGCAGATTCTGTCGGCTTTTATTTTTGGGGGGAGGCAGATGTTTAGCATATTTCTATTTTGATTTTTTTTTAAATTGTATTTCTCATTCTGGATTTGTTTGGATTATTCTTTTCTTCAATGTGGGTTTGTGGGGTGTCAGAGAGGGATGGTGCCGGTGATTTAAATTTCTTTCATAATGGAAGTTACAAGTTTACTCAACATTCCTGGCTGTTGAGATAGAATTGTGCATCTGAAGTTGATGGGGTTTCCTCAGGCCACCAGACAACCACCGCTGCCTTCTAGTGCTTCTTTTTGATTTGGTTATAATGTAAGGAGAAATGCAAAAGTGTTGCTAAATATATCCCAGCAGAACTTGCTTTTTGTTACGGCTGAACCTGGTGGGTTCTGCTGCGATTACTGGTGCTTCACTAGAACAGTGTGTGCTGTTGTTATTATATTATTATTATTATTATTGCCTGTTTTATTAATCATGTTGTTTTCCAGCTGCTGCTTTTGACCTGTTTAAAATATCTGCTCAATCATCTGCAACTCTGCTCCTTTTTAGAAAGCAGCAAACCCCTATGAGCTGTTCTTTGGATGGAATTAGTCCTGTTCCATGTGTAGCTGGCAGGCTGAGACCTCATGCTGTGATATTTAAATAAACATCTTTGCCTTGCATCAGTTTCTCATAAATCCTATACTTATGTAACTACATGTTTTATTTGGGACAATGATATCTTGGTGAGTAATGTTGGCTTAGTTGATTTTTGTGGCATGGTCACAGGATCTAAATATGCAAACAAAGAGGGTTTTTTGGGTTCAGGTCCCATAGAATAGAAATACAAGAGTCAACTTTAAATCATGGAATTGGGCAACTCTTTTCCTTTATGTTGTTGTATATAACTGAGTTAGGGGTTGTTAATTCGACTTCTGCAAAAATCAAAATGCAACAATATTTTGGCTTGTGAATTGCTCTGCAAATGTAATTATGTAGGTGTAATATATTGTGGGGTTTTTTTCCTAGCTCTTATTCTTGTGACTGAGTTGCTGCTGTTATATTTGGTTCGTGCTTCCTGCCCTGTATAATAATATATAATTCAGTATATATCAAGGCTTTATGTGCAACGGCATCTTTCCACAGTCAAAGCTTCATTTTTGGTAGTTGTTTTGGTTGAAATGTAATTGTACAGCAAACTAATTGTGGTTCAATACAGAAATGGTGTTAGGAAAAAAAAATGCAAACTTATTCCAGTGTTCTCATTACCATCAATGTAAGAATTTCCCGAAAACCTAATTTTCCTCACTGGTAAAATGCAATTCACTTTCCTCTGGGGAGACAAAGATGAATGATAGAAGTGAATCAGAGAAGTTAGAGGTGAGAAATAGGATTTAAAACAATAATGCAGAGGGCAATATGTTGCTAGCATTATCTTGGGTTTAACAGTGTGACTCATAAAATGTTAGTTGGCTGTTGCCATTCCTGTAGAACTGAGGAAAAGATCAAAGAAGACCCCCTACATCTCCACAGAAAAGCCTGGAGGGGCTGCAGAGCATTGCCAAGGTGAATCCTCTAAGGAGTAATGAAAGTGGAATTGCTTTAGCCACAGTTGAAAGGTTAATGTTCTTGTGATGAATGATATGACAGCATATAAATTACTCTGCTTATTTCTCAGTGTAATAAAACACTTGGGTGTTTTATCGTCTAAATTGGCCATGCAGCACAATTTTTTGTTTGTTTGTTTGCTGTAAATGCAGAACTATTTGGATCTCTGTTGTCAATACCTAGGCCCGGCCTTAGTGTCTGTTTAAAAAAGAAAGGCAAAGAAAAAAAATCAACCAAACAAAAACAACCCACAAGTTACAATCCTGCATCATGAAACACAAGAAAATACTAAAGTCTTACCTAAATTTGAAAGGGTAAGGTTTAATTTAAAGGGATGTGCACAGGTAATAAACTCGCTGTGTGAAACTCAGAATTTCTTTGCTGAAGTTGCATTCTGAGATTTGGAAGGCCTTATCATTCAGTGATCTTCATTTCTCTAGCACATCCTCAGTTCTGTGCATTAGACTTCCTGCCTGCAGAAGTGATTTTCCTTGCTCTGGTGGCCTTTGCCCAGTTTGCAGCTGAGAGCACGGAGGGTGAACAGAGCAGTGAATTGCTCCCAGAACAGCAGTGCTGCCACAGCCCAGCGTCTTGCAGGACGTCACTCCATTCCCATAACTGCACTCTTGGCATTTCCCCATCTCTGCCCTCTCATTATCAAATGCTTTTTCACTTCAGTGACCAAAACCCTCATGTTTTCTTTGCTTACCTACAAAATATCCCCATTCTATCCACAACTTCCTCTCAAATTCCCAAACCAACAGTTGGGCAACAGGCGCTCACTGCTCTGCTGGATTCCACACTGCTTTTAATCTGACTGAGCTGCAGATGCTGAAGTGTTCCCCTTCAGGCCAAAATGGCACCAGTTTCTGACACCTATGATCAGTTCTGTAGACCTTTTAGAAATTAATATTTTAAAAAAAATTCTCTAGCACTTTATTCATTTGACTGAAGTTGGCCAGAAAAATTGAGAGTTCTTTGTGATGCATAGGGACAGTAGGATTAGGTCCAACTTTTTGAAAAGCAGCCTCAAGTTTGTTTCTTTTTCTATTTAAACTTTACAACAGTGGCTGGCAATGAGTTCCTCTAATAAAGAATATTATCAGCATTGTGGTTGTTTTGAGTTAGCAATATAATCTATCTTCCTTTGCTCCAGCTTTTAGCTCTGACATTCTCTGCTGTGTTCTCTACTACTGAGTGTTTATCCCCTTTGCTCACACAAAGGAATTTCCCCAAGTAGTTTGGCTTGTCTAGAGGCTTTTGTGGAGTGAGAGGTGGCAGTGGCTTTCTGAAGTGCATCACGGTGTTCTTTTCTATGCTGTTCCATTGCTTCCATCTGGGCAGTAAGAAAGCAGTCCCAGGAACAACTGACACTAACGTTTAGTGACTCTCAAAACATGGGGCACTTAGCTATGTTTATATGTCCTGCAGAACAATTATCTGGAAAAGTTTATCTGTGAAGTTGAGCTAATTTTTTTTTTTTTTTTTCATAGGAGTTCTTGTTTTGTTTCAGTCTTTTGGTTATGACCAATGGTACAGAAAGTTTCCAGTGTGTTATGTATGTGCTACACCACGGTGCTGAATTACCACGTTACTGTCATGTCCCAGAAAGGAGAAACATCTGTATTAGCAGGGCTTTTAGCAGTGTGTTTTGGCATCCAAATCTTACTGATTTCCTGTGTTACATACCAGCAATAACCCTTTCAGTTCTGATTACCTAACCACAGCTACTTACCTCATGCAGAGAAAACACTTGAGTTTAGGAACCCAAGTGTAATGAAAATAAACCTGTTAAATTAATTGAGCTTTGTGCAGCTCAGTCTCAGCGAGTCGTTGACCTGACGAATGTAAACATTGTAAATGGACTGGTGAGTAACAAGTTCGGCTTTTAGACAAATTAAAAGTCTGTGTGGAAAACAGTGACCCATTAGCACGTTAATAAAAAAAAATCCTTTAAATTTGCTCTCAGAGACTGAACTTAAGTCAGTTTTAATTATTAAGAAATCCAGAGCACTGGTGCCTTCCACTCTCATGTAGTGCCTTTCTCTGCTTATGCATTGTGCCTTTTTGCCCTAAAAACTCATGTGGAAGAGTAAACAAAATAAATGCAGGTTTTCTACATGTAATTGCAATTCAAATTTTCCATTGTTAGTGCAAAATAAAAGCGGGAGAGTGAATCCACAGCACAATCTGCATGCCCGGTGTTTGCAGTAGCTCCCTTGTCCTGGTGATAAGAAATGGAATATACTCTTCTCTCCATGCCCAGGTTATAAATTACTGTTTGCATATGGCCAAGAACATCAGGGTTTGTGTTTGTCCATCCTGGCGGAATCTGTTGTGCTGAAACATTGCTGTCATCTCTACACAGAACTGCAAGAACATCCTCCATCCCTAAAATGATAATAAGCCAATACTTTGAAAAAATACTATCAGTTATGTAAAAGAAAGGTTAAGAGGTGATCTGTCATCTCTTATTTTTAAAATAGGCTGTGTTTCTGTGTTTTGAAAGAATTTTGGTGATTATTTACCTATTAAAAAGTATGCTTGGTCAGTCTAAGTTTACATACAGTGAAGGGCTCTGTGTTTTAATTGGCTCTCATTAGTTCTCTGAAATGTAAAAGCAGTAATGTTACGATTGTGTTTCAAGGATCTCTTGTATATATTTTTTTAATTTAAATCTAATCTCTCTTTAGAAATCGCAGAACCCTAAAAACATTTAGGCTGGAAGGGATTTGTGGAGGTTATCCAGGCCTTGATCTTCCTGCTCAAAGCAGGGCCTCTTGTAAGTTAAATCAGGTTACTTGAGACCCTGTCCAGTCATGTTTTGAAAATCTCTGAGGATGGAGATTCAGTCTCCTGAGCAACTTGCTTCAGTGCTTCATCAGTTTACTTCTGAACATTTTTTTTTTCCTCATGAAACCAATCAAAGTTTCCCTTACTGCGACCTTTGCCCTGTCCTTTCCCCATGGACCTATTAGGGACGGTTTAGCTCCAGCTTCTTTGTGTCCCACTTCAGGCAGAGAAAGATGGCAATGGTTCCTCAGGCTGCCTAAAGCCACGTCCTTGGTGTGCTCAGTCCCCTCACCGTGTGGTGGCCTCTGCTGCCCTGGCTGGCTTCGGGAGCTCTGGCTGCCCATGGGCATTCCAAGCCTGGACACGCTATTCCAGAGCCAGGGGAGCTTCACGGGTGCCAGGCTGAGGGGAGCTGTGGTTTCCTGGAGCTGCTGCTCTCTGTGTCCTGCTGCACTTGTCCTTTGTCCCTGTTCCCAAAACTCCTCTGCAGAGCTGCTGCTCTGCCCTTCAGTGCCCAGCCTGTCTTAAGCTGCTCCTGCAGCTCTGAAATCTCCTCTCAGTCCCTTCTCAGCGCTTTTGCATCTCGCTGAAATCAGCGTTGAGGGGTGAAGGGCAGCATTTTGAAAAATATATTCCCTGTAGTTGGGGCCAAATACTCATCGAGCGTAGTGTGGCGCTGGTGGTGGAGCAGCAAAACCAGAGTTTGTCATGCGCACAGTGACTTTATTCCTTCCCTGCTCAGCCTGTGGAGTTTAGCTCTGACGTTTTGGGCTCTGCCAAGAAAACGTGCAAGCACCGAGACAGTTGTTTTACTTTCAAGTCTCCAATTAATCAAAATCATCTTTGGAGTTACGGCTTTTCAAGGAGGCTGTTTCTAATGGATGTGGGGTTTTAGTGCAAAGGACACAAAGTTTAGTGTGTGCTTCATTTTCTTCATTGTATGTGCTGTATTAAGAATATTAAAGCACCAGAAATAACAGTAAAATAAAGGCAAATGTTAATATCCTATTAGCTTGAACAACTGAAATTCTAAGCTTTTTATTAACAGATGGAGTCCATACTCTGTGCATTAAGTATTTCAAAACTCATTTGACATTTAAACAGCAAGTGGATCGCTTCAAAGAATACACACGAGAAACGAGGGCTTTAAGAATAATTATCTTTTTGGTGATAAATAGCTTTTCAGTCTGATGTACAGCTAATGTGACTTCCGTCCATCCTTAATTAATAAATAAAAGCACCCGCTAATTAGAAATTATGTCCTACGTAGGTCTCAAAGTTTTGACATGTTATCATATCAGCATCCCCATTTTGGTTGGAACAACTGTGAAATAACCTTCCCAGTGTTCTCCAGCAGGAGAATAATTATTACAAAATATACAGTCCTGAGTAGCATTGTAATGTAGTTGATGTTAACTAGATAAATTTGTTAATTGCATCCACTCTTCATCTATTTAGAAATTAACATAAACTAATTTGTCTGAAGCAATTAGGATCCTAATATAAGAACTGTGAAAATGCAATGAAAAAACGTTGATTTTAAATACAAGCCAGCAGAATATTTATAGGAGCTGAAACCCTTTGTCCATGAGTTTAATTCTTTGTAAGAGAAGACCCAAGCACAAACCCCTACAAGACAAAACCCCTCTAATTTTTTCCATTTACTCCCAAAATGTAGTTCTCTGTCTGGTAAGAAGTTCAGTCCTCAGCAAAAATCCTTTGCTGCTTTTGGACTGAGTTTATTTATATTTGTTTTGTACATGTTTATCCTTGGGGTGAGCCCATCAGTGATGAGAATTCCAGACTTTGTGGAACAAAATGCATTTCATAACTGGACAAAGCAAAGCTGGGAAGAGGAGGGGCCGCTCACATGCGATTTTAAGCACCCTGGTACACATTTGTTCAAAGCCCTCATGATCTTTGATATATTTGTCATCTTTAGCATTAAGCCCTCCATTCTGAGGCCAAAAAGATGTGAACAACTGAAATGAGTGCACTGAGGTATCTGGGGGACTTCACCACTGTGGGCTCACTGCCCAAAAGGAGAGATGAGTTTGTTTATTCCTTAGCCGGCGTGAAATTCTTTCATGAGAATTGTTGATAATTTAATAATAAATTCTTTCATAGTTTTGGTAAACTACATGGTCATTTTATGCCTTTTTCATGGTATCATTTAGAATCAAAGACAGCAATGAGATATAGTGGATGGTCATTATTTCTTATGTAAATTGCTATATACAGGTGCCAAGAATATTGTATTACACAATTCCTGTGCCACTCAGCACATAAGCCATCCAGTCACGACATTCAGCAAAGTACCAATCTGTGCAGAAAAAAGGGGATGGTATTTAATTTTGGCTTAGCTTTTAAGGAGGTTGATTACTTGAAATCACACACGTTAATTGGTAACATCTCTCTGTGTATCTTATGTATTATGCTGGCATTTAAAAACAATTCTTTAAACATTCTGCACAACTTCTGTGTGTTACACTGGTAAAATGGTGAAGAATTAAGAAGGACCTCAGTCATGTCAGGCTGTTGGGTTTCCTATTAAAAATTCTTCTAGGAATGATTTTTTAATTCCACATAGAAAAAATGGAGAGTTGTACCCAGAGAATGAGAGGAAAAAAGACTATGAAGGGCTCGATTAGGTGTACCTTTTGGACTTAAAAACTGTGAATAAATGGAAATTCGTTAGCAAACATTCTTGTCTGTAATGCTCAAGCTTGCAGAAGTCTTCAGTGTGTTAACACAAAGTTCCAGGAATGCTGAAAAATAAGGATCAGTGGTGGCCTTACTGTGAAAAAGTCAGCAATTATAGTCTGTAACACAGAGAGAGAAAAAGCCAGTCTAAGCCAAAGAAGGTCTATCATGAGCTGTTGTTATTGGCATTCCACTGCTCTCAGGCTTAACTGAAAATGCTCGAAGTTCTTCTTGCTCCACTCTGTTCCCAAATTAATCCAGACTTGGTAATCAAGGTAATGGCTGAGGGAGTGATTTGTTATAGGGTGGGGTTCTGCTCTTTTCTCCCTTCTTTTTACAGTCTGAAGGAAATCTCATACTGGAATTTACTGGCACAGCTGAAAAGCTTTCAGTGTCAAGCAAGGTGTTCTGCTGCTCTTTAAAGTTTGGAAATGAAAATGAGGGGTGTAGGGAGAGCTGAGATTTCAGAAGAGGGGCCTGGAGCTCCAAATGTATATGCATTATATTTTTGTCCAGTTTTATGATTTTGTTTCCCATTCATTTTACATCAGCTTGGTTTCAGGAGGCTCAGAAATTTCCCTTTGCTCTGTCCGTTCTCCCCAGCTGCAATAATGGAAATGTGACTTGAAGCAGGTTTTCTTCTCAGGGTAGGAAAGAACAAGCAACTTTGCACTGCACAGAGCTGCTGACGTGCAATGGTTTGAATTTTGTGTTGGACAAATGATAGATTTCTCATTTTGTCTTAGAATTTGACTATGCCAAGATTACAGCCCAGTCAGAAGGCTGCGTGTTTCCAATCTGACTTTGTAATCTTATTTACATTTACTTGTGCTCATGAGTAATCTCTCTGAAGTCAATGGTATGAATCCAGTCATAATGAAATTATTTGTTGTTTATTTTTTCTCATCTGGTAATTATACTTTGCTATCTGATTGTTTTATGACCCTTTAAGCAAGAGATCCAAGAGCAGAAATAAAATCTTCTTGGCTTCTGCACTGGAGCCAGTTCTGAAGAAATGAAAAGTTCTTACATTTTATTCTCAAAAGCAGCACACAATCTGGCAAGGAATGTTCGTATGGTGTTAGTAAGGTGGCTGATATATTTCAGATTTTTAAATATAGATGGGATTGTGTGATAAAGCTCTTTTGGAAGAAAGGATCTAAAATTGTAACCAGTTGCATCTGTAGTAAGCCTGAAAGAATCTTTGTTCAGTGGAGTTCTGACACACACACAAATACAAGCTTGGTAGCAAAACCAGGCAGCTAATATTCGAGTCTAGGAATAAAGCACAATAACAGTTACATTCTGTAAGTATGAAATATAAAATATTTATAATGTATTTTACTCTTGCTACTCAAAAGCACTAAATCAGCTTTGAAATAATTTACTCAACAGAAATGAAATCAGCATGGAGAAAAAAGTGAAATTTTAAGCATAGGTTTCCTTTTTCCATAATTGCCTTTCAAATTCTGTATGAGATTTCACAGAGGATTTAGGTAAAGTTTCTTTTCTGAGGCACAAGAAGTGCTCTGCCCTCTTCTCATCCTACTAATACTATTGCAAATTTTACACAACTATTTTAGTGCCAGTGATCAGAAAACGTGTTCTGATGTTTTCTCTATTTTTCAAACTCTGACTTTTCATGCTTAGTTGCGTAAAGTAATTTTCTCAAGATGTTTCAAAAACCAAGGTCCAAACTTCATTTAAATGGTTTCATAAAATTAAGGCATGATATATATAGTCATGACATTAAATAATGACTTATATGGTCACTTTACTCAGAGCTTTGTTCATCCAGTCTAGTATAAAATGCTTGTTTCTGATTGAAGCTTAAATGAGAGGAAAAAAAAGCCCCCAGGAATATTATAACATATTTTTTTGTGGTTTTCCCCCCATGGGGTTTGTTCAGTGATGTTTGAACTGTTCTCTGTTGGTGATTTTGTTGGGAATTTTGGGGAGTTTGTTTGATTTGATTTTTAATCTTTGCTGTGAAAGAATTGTGAGAGGTTTAGTCAGTTCTTGTCCTGCAGACCAAGTAGTGCCTATTGTTTGTGCTTTTAATCTGTGGCATTTGGAGTAGTTTATTTTTTAATTATCTTAAACTGTGCATTAGCCCAGAATACTTTATTGCAGGCAATAAAGAGAATTTGGGGTGTTTTTCACTTGAGCACATTATATCAAAGTTCTAGAATTCTGAATTCTAATAAAATGTAACAAACTTGGGGAGGAAAAAGTTTTTATCTATTAAAATGTTCCATGCAGAGGAAAAAAGTGTATCCAGATAATTCCCTTACACTTAAGATGTGACCAGTATCTCTTCCTGGTCCTTTCCACGGATGGATCACCTTTATCATATTGGGATTAATCATTATAGAGCTTTTCTTTAAAGATCTCCAAATGGAAATGTTGAATAGTGGAATAGAAGCTGTCTTTAAGTCTTCAAATTTTTGTCATTTGTCACACACCAAGCTAAATATTAGCTTGGATATTTCTAACCAATTCAATTGGCTCTGTAGCATTTTGCCCACTGAAAATAGAACATTGATGGAGATAATTTTTGTCAACCCATTGAAGATCTTGCAGCCAGCGAGCTGAATTAATTGCATCAAAGGCGTTGACAGTGAACCATGGAATTGTGGATCTGAGTCTGAATCAAAGGTTTTGTGTCACGTGTGGGAATGGCCTGAGTGAACACCACTGTATGGGCACACTGAAGAGGTTCTAGTGGAAATCTGGTAAAAAATGCAGGTGCAAGAGTAGTTTTGGCAGTCTTTGTGGCTTCGCTGGACTGCAGAATGTCTCGTTTCTGTGCAAAGATTTTAGCAGAGGAAATGCAGCTCAAACTTTAAAACTCAAAAGTTTTGGTTCTGAAAATTTTTGTCTCCTTCACAGAGATTTTGTAACTCGTATAACAAGTGCCTTTCCCTGTGTTGCTGCACAATGGGAAGGGAGCAATCCCTGATCTCCTGCTTCCCACCAGCAGAGTTTTGCCCACAAAGCAGACCCTGACTCGACCGCCCAGCTCCGGGAGGCTTCTGTGGGAATTGCACGCTCGCATGGGAAGGGAAAGCCGGGTTTCCTTTATTCGGGGCAGCCATCCCATGGAAGGGCTCTGGCATTGTCCCCTTTTTCCCCCGGGCTCTGGCATTGTCCCCTTTTTCCCCCGGGCTCTGGCATTGTCCGCTTTCCCCCGGGCTCTGGCATTGTCCCCTTTTTTCCCCGGCTCCGTTCGTGTCCCTGAGGGCGACCCGCTCCGCCAGGGGGCGCTCTGGGGTCGCGTTTTCCCTCAGCGGACGGCTCGGGAACGCTTTGGAGTCCCAGGATGGATTCGACCCCTTCTGCCCTTAATAAGTAGATTTTAATTTTTTAATTTTTTTTTAATCATTCCAGTACTGACAGGGACATATTTCTTTTACTGGGCTTGCGGGTTCCCGTGTGTTCTGGTCGCTCAGGTCCTGAAAATATGTCAAGTTGCTTGATGTCACCTTGGATGGCAAAGTCACCTCTGTGAAAGTTAAACTCAGACTGTAAAAAGCTGTGCCGAGTTGATATGTAAGTCCTGGTCTTAACTCTTGTAAAGTCACCCATCGATTTAACTGAGTTTGGGC
>VWZN01002258.1:1286344-1320045 GCA_013396955.1 Regulus satrapa
TCCCAGGATGGATTCGACCCCTTCTGCCCTTAATAAGTAGATTTTAATTTTTAATTTTTTTTTTTATCATTCCAGTACTGACAGGGACATATTTCTTTTACTGGGCTTGCGGGTTCCCGTGTGTTCTGGTCGCTCAGGTCCTGAAAATATGTCAAGTTGCTTGATGTCACCTTGGATGGCAAAGTCACCTCTGTGAAAGTTAAACTCAGACTGTAAAAAGCTGTGCCGAGTTGATATGTAAGTCCTGGTCTTAACTCTTGTAAAGTCACCCATCGATTTAACTGAGTTTGGGCGGTTTCTCAATCACTTGGCAGCTGTGGCCACAATCATCCAAGGGTTGAGGAGCCTTCCATAGGAGGAAAGGCTGAGAGAACTGTAAAAGGGATGATGGGAGACCTTATCGCGGTCCTCTATTTAAAGGGTAGCTGAAAAGAAGATGGAGAGTCCCTTTTTACCAGGAGTCATATGGAGAAGATGAGGGGTAATGGGTACAAGTGGCTTCAGGGGGGATTTCAGCTGGAAGCGAGAGTACAAATTTCCACAAGAACTTTCAGGCCCTGGATTGTTTTCCCAATTGATTTCTCAATTCAATTTCTATTTTCAATCACACTTGACTTTTGCCTCGGTGCCCCTCCTTGACCAGCAGGAGGTCATTTTCAGGAGACACTGCCTTTCTTTGGAGCTCTTCCCAGGGCCACGGGGCAGCTGGAGCTGTTTGCCAGCTCTGGAGGTAATTGCTGGGTGACAGGCAGAGTTTAACATGTTTGAACTGCCTGAAGGGATGAGCTGACTCTGAAGAACTGCAAAAGTCGCAAAACTCAATAAGCAAACAGGCCCCCAGCCTACATTTCAAAGAGGTGTGGTGACCCATCAGCCAGAGCAAGGAATCCAGCCTGGGAAATCCTGGATTTTACAAAAGGGCAGAATTAGGAAGGCACGTATCCAGTGAGGATACCCTGAGGGCACACACTTATTGCAGAAAATCCATGTAACATCATAAAAATATGGGAAAAAACCAACTGGCTGCTTTCCTGGACACCTGGCAGCCAGGTATTCAGAAAGGTGGGAACTCCTTGAATGAATAATGAATTTTGTGTGCTAAAAGCACTGCACACACACGGTACCTTTGGCCTGGGTTGCAGACGTGGGGCGTCTGCGCAAGAGGAGGCTGTGAAATCACTCCCAACTTGCAGCTTTTCTTTGCCACAGAGGCTGCTCATCCAGATGGGACGTGGCCACATCCATTCACTGCAGAAATCAGAGTGAGAAGAATGATATCCCAGGAAAGAACTGGGCCTGAAGAAGCAAACAAGTGGGTTTGTTATTAAAAGTAAGGGAAGGGTATTTTAAAATAAATATCAGAATGCTCTGGAAACACATTTCCCAGAGCAACGAGATTTGTAGGGCAACTTGCACAAGCCCCTGCCCCCAGCTACTGTTTCTGTGCTGCAAACCCCATCCTCTCTAGGCAGATTTCTTACAGGTATGGATTGCCAAAGGTAAAACAGCAGGAATATTCCCAGCAGAGGCATAATTTAGAGCATGTACCTTCAAAGAAAATATTTTATTCAGATGTCGGAAATCTCATGATCTGAGCAGAATGGGAAGGAAAAAAAGGAAATAATTTCAGGCTAATAAGCTGTGAATATTTCATTAGTCGTGATGAATTTTTCTTAGGACTTTTAAAGAAAAATATGAGGAACTATCATGATGAGAAATTATGAGAAAAGATAACGCAATTAACAGGCTTGGCCAAAAGAAGGCTGAATTAATGATATTAAACTTGCAAGAAATTCCTTTTCCAGACTTGCTCCACCACAAAAAAAAAAGAGAGAGAGAGAGAAATTTTCCCTTTAATCCAGATATAAGAATTTAGAAGAAACTTTTAAGACTTGTTTGGAATGATAGCTGACCTTTTTTTAAAATATATTTATAATTGCTATCCTCATAAAATTTGAAGCACTGGTTTATTTATTTTACTTTTACTTATTTATTTATTTATTTAAACAAAACACTATAAAGACCAACTAATTTTCCCTTCCTCTCAAGCACTAAAATCTACTGAAGGATTTTTTGGGTGAGGCACTCATTTCATAGTCTCAAAAGAAAACAATTTTGTGGATTGTCGAATTTTTGGATCATGGTCAAGGTGCTGTAGAAAATCCCGGTGAATGTTGTGCAGACAAAGCTTCTCAGAGGGAGTAAAAAGCTAGCTGAATTCTCCAGCACCGATTCTGAATTGTCAGAGTTTTAATCCCATTTCTCCTTGAAGCCACATGCCAAGTGTTAGCCTGCATCGAGTCCATCATTCTTAAATATTCCCACAGCATAAACCAAACCTATTTTGTTTAAATGCAAACGAGTCACTGGATTTCATTACCTAACCAACTTTGCCTAGAGGTTGTGTGTAGTCTTTGAAAGTGACCGTAATGTATTCCAAGCTTTTAATATTCCTGCCTAACTTTTCTTTTTGTTATTATTCTTTTTTTTTGTTGTTTGTCTGAAGTGGAAGAGATTATCTGTACTCTACCGTAAGCCTCCACAATATCCCTCTATACAAAGGTTATGGGACTGAGCCCTGGTTTCTCCACAAAATAAATAACTTTTGAACAAAAGGCCCCACTATGCAGCCAGCCAGAGCCTCCTTCCCTGCACTGCTGCTAAGCTGCAGTGGGTAACGTTACCTTCGGTAGCCGCAGAGGAGGAGGCTGCTGCAGGAGCAGCCAAAAGTATCAGAATTAAGAAATTAAAATTCTGCAGTTGGCCAAGCAAATTATTTTCTTGTAGCAATGGGAACAGCAGCTCTCTCAGAGAAGCAGCTCCCAGACCTTTGGCAAAAATCAGGATTCTGAAAGCAGTTCCAGAGCGGGTTCCAAGAGCGGCGTGACTCAGGATCTCCAGAAGGATGAAGTTCTGTTTAAATGGGGCAGCCTCATAAAAGGACTTTTTTGGTTTTGATCTCCCAGTAAATTCACTGATAAACTCCTCGAGTGTTTGTTTAGGTCCCATCTGTAAAAATAACTTAATTGGGATGGAGTTTACAGGACAGCATTCTCTTTTATTGTTCTATTATAATTTTCTGACCCTAATTTCCTGCTTTGTCATTTGGTTTGAGTTGGACCGGTCATGAGAAAAACCTTCCCCATAAGGCATAAATTCTGTGTGTGGGAGAGTTCCTCATAGGTATTTGTTCTGTGAATTGGAATAATAAACTATTATAAGACTACTATGGATATGGAAGCTGCTTGGGCCAGTGGCAGCAAGTTTGAAACTTTTATTTCATTATTGTTCATTTTTCAGTTAATCCCGCTGAGCAATTTCAGCTCATCCATTTGCTCTTTAACCTTTGGCAAAAATGTAAAAACCACGGGCACGCTGCACGTTGGGGACTTGTGTTACACACGGCTGGGCTTTAATTGCAGCTCTGAGTGAGCGTTTCTATAGCACACCGTGAATGGTTCAGACATAGATTAAATAAATATATTCAGCCGTTATAGATCAGATCCTGAATCAGTGCTTCCCCTTCCTCCCACAGCCACTCCGAGTGCTGGATTCAGCACAGATGG
This sequence comes from Regulus satrapa, assembly GCA_013396955.1. Taxonomy (NCBI): domain Eukaryota; kingdom Metazoa; phylum Chordata; class Aves; order Passeriformes; family Regulidae; genus Regulus; species Regulus satrapa. Next base: position 1,289,911 of record VWZN01002258.1, read on the forward strand.
GCTTTGCTAGGGTCCATTCAGGCTCTCACTGGCACTGCTGGCTTTACTTGCTGATATTCTCTAACATTTTCTTCTGAGGGGTTGTATTTACTTTTGTTTGGGTTTTTTTCTTATTAGGCCAAGGAGTTTTCCCTTTCCAGCGCCAAGAGCATGTTCTTCCCAAACCCATAATTTTAATTTTGTTCACATTTTAGCTTTCTGAAATCCTTTGCAATGTTTTTAAGAAGTTGTTTAGTTTGCAGCTTTGTTAAGATTTTAACTAAATGCCATTTTCAATAGCCTTTGAATGCTGATTTGAGTCTCTTGCACCCAAACCAGCAGTAGTTATGTTGGACAATGTATGTCTGCTCTTCTTGCCATAAGCTGTGTTTATTGAGTGAACAGCTATTGTAAATATTAGAAGAAAACAAATCGAACTGCAGCTGCTTTTGTGGCACAGCAGGTTTTTAAGGCTCCTTCAGAGGCAGTGCTGGGGATGTAGGCACTGCTTTATTTATGATGTTAATGTTGTAGGAACTTTGGCTTCAGGGGAGGGACTTTTCAAAGCTTCCAGCTGCTCAACAGCACAAGGAATGGATGCTCCCAAGCTCGAGTAGCTCCTTTTGAAATCCCCACCCGATGGCTCAGCCTGTCTGTAAGGATAGGTACCCACCCGGGCCACCTTTGGATTAAATGGATGTCTTAGTACAAAAAAAGAAAGGAGAAAAAAAATACAGAACATTGCTGGAATGAAATTAAAAACCTTGACTAAGAGCTGCTAATATAGATGGATATCCCGAGAGGGAAATCTACTTGGATCTGGGTGAAGCTTGCTTAGCAAACTCCATAAACATGGTTATTGAACTGTGAGTTTTCTTGAAGAGAATTTTGTTTTCTGAATCCCTGCGAAACAGAACGAGCTTGGACTGGGCAGAGTGAAATGCTTGGAGTAGTTTCTGAGAGCTTTCCTTTCACTGAATAACTGAAGGAGTCTCAATGAAGTCTGTAAAATTAGTCATTTTGTGCCTCTAGGGATTCACTAATGAAAAACATCCTGACAAAAGAAACTAAATTTTCTTCTCTGTGGTGCCAAGTAATAAGACAAGAGACAATGGGCAGAAAGTGATGACCAGGAAGTTCCACCTGAACATGAGGAACATTTTCTGTCCTGGCAACTGAACACTGAGAGACTGCCCAGAGAGGGCTCAGGTTTGATCTTCTGCAGGGAATTTTCTGTGTCTGTTTCTGCAGAATTAGTCAAAGCCAGTCAAAATATTTCAGAACCAAGTATTGGAAAATCTATTGCATTTTGCATTCGTCCACACATGAGCACTTTTCCCCGTGCCTGTGTTTGTTAGTGATTCCCAGTAAAATAATCTGAGATCAGACTTTAAGTATGAAAGAGCAAGACCTTGTCAGGCATTGGAAAAATAACAAAAAAAAACTTCAAGAGGCTTTTGTAAAATTGTTATATAAATTGGTACTTTTCCATCATTACCCTACATTACAGCTAATCTTCTGTAAGTGTTCTTGCTTATTGCTTTTTTAATGAACACCCTTCTCAGTTCTGAGTTAGGCTTTGTCTTCTGGTTTTAGGAGGGGCAGGTATTGTTACAAACAGATGGTTTTGGTTTGTTTCCAAAGTTAAGTCTATTAACTAAGTGTTGGCAGCTGCATTCACCATTTTATATATATTTAAATCCACTTTATGGTAAGAGTTGTTTGTCCTAGATATAAAGGTGGAAAGTGCATCTGTACCTTGTAACCTCATCAACCTTTTGGAGTTCAGAGGCAACCAAGGCCTGGAAAGAACATTCTGATGATGGCAGAGGGATTCTCCTGTTGAGAGATTCCCCTGAGAATGACAGATTGGAATAGATATCATTCCAATACGAGTGGGGAAATCTTATTTACTTGATTTTCCATCATTTTTTTCCATCATTTTTGTGACCTCTGTGGACAGGCTGCGCAAGGCAGGCTCTGCTGGGAGAGCATCTCCAAATATTTGTTGTTCAGCTCGAGGGATTCTGAATTGCCAAACCCCGGGACAAACGCTGCTCACAGGTCTGACAATTCCTAACAAATTGCCTCGCTGCTCCTGGCCTCCTTCGGGGCGCTCCAGCCATCCCTGTGCGTGGTGCAGCATTCTCGGCCCGCTCCTTCTCCCGGCAGCCCTCAGGCGCTGAGCCTCCGGTGCTGCCCCTGCCGGCCGCAGGGTGCACGGCTCGGGGTTTTACACAACGTCTTACTGAAAATTCAGCGCTCCAGAGAAAGCAATATTTAAAAGGGCCATCGGCCTCGTGTGTGTCCAGATCCACTTTTCTGGTGTCAGGGTTGTCCCTGTGTACATTTGCAGTCCTGGGCTATTTTAGGTGTTTTGAACAAAGTTAAATCGCTCCTTCAGCTCTCCCGATTGGGGGTGAAAGACTTGGTTCCTCTTTTGTTGTTATTGGGGGTGAAAGACTTGGCTCCTCTTTTGTTGTTATGGCCGTGCTCTAAATATCTCGGATTTCTTCGTTTCCTGATGAAGGCTTTCTTCCCCTGTTTGGGAAACAAATAAAAATACAATACGTGCTCCTGTGTAATTCTTGGGAACTTCCTGAGGGGAGAGATGTGGCTCTCAGGTGTTCCTATGCCCTCCAATTTAGTGTATTTTATTCAGACATCAGGAAGGCGCTTCGTTATTAAAGATACATTTGTATGTTGAAAGCCATTTTAAAAGGGAGAGATAATGTCATAGCAAAAAATCAATAGACTCTGCATTGCTAATTTATTTGAAGTTGTGTGAGCTTTATCTCTCTGGCACAATTTTTCAATTAATGTCTTCCAATATTTAGGAATGAACAGAGAATGTGACCTCTTGATTGGTTCTGAAATTCTCTTGATAAATTACAGTCTCATAATTTCTGTTGTTTTTGAAGCTTGTTATGAACACTGTTTCTTGTTACAAATTTCTAAAAGCTTGTTTTGTTTTTTTTTTAAGTGATTCTTTGCTTTGCAACAGACATGTCACAGAGTTCTTGTGTCCTTTTTATACTGCTTCTGAAAATTTATATGAATGCTGAAGTGAGTTAATATATTCAATTATTTCTCTTAATTTAAGAAGAGGCTGCATGGTATAAGAACAAAATACCAGAATTGTAACCAGAGGTTTTGCTTTAAAGGACCTGCTAAGTGCACAGCACCTTATGATCTTCTTTCTTCCTGAAAAGTTAAATGATGATGCTTCTGAAATTAACCTCCAGCCTCTAAAGCCAACCTCCCAGTGGCTTTAGAGAAGAATAAATTCACAAATATCTCCCAGCAGATTGCATTTATCAGTTTTTCCATCTCCCTTCAAGATGAAAGGCGGAACAGTCTGACTTGACACAAAGAAATAAGTCCTATCTTGTCTTTGAGATGTTTGCCAAGGAAGTAATGGGCTTCTGGGGTTTACCTGTGCAATGCTGGGTTTTGCTGAGAGCAGCAGCTTTCCACGAAACTCACAGAAATATTTGGAATTTAGACACATCTTGGTATCGAAGGGAGGGAAAGGATTTTTGTTTGAACAAACAAATGCTGAGACGCGTTCTGCAAACATCCTTGAAGATGCACAGCAATCACTGCCCCATTGTTTCAGGTGGCCCATCAGGGCTGTGTTTGGTCCCCCACTGTCACCGAGATTCCCCCTGCAGCAGATGGGAGCCAGGACTGTAAACAAAGACCCTTTTAATCACAGCAGTTCTAATTAACTCTTCACTTTGCCATCAAATCTTCTACAACAGGTAGATTTGGCACTGAAGAGCTCATTCCCAACAATCTGACTTCTTATGGAAGGCTCTTGAGATGTCTCCAAAGTTCTGGTGTTGTAAATGCTCCCAATTTAGGCTGCTCCATGCTTAACAAGCCTATTGTGATTAGCCAAAGTCCGAAATCTTTGTTCCTTTTGCATTTATGAGTGAAAAGGCTTCATGCAAGAGGGAAGCACAACAACATGGATCTCTTCAGAGTCCCTAATCCATTTCAGAAATCCTGTGAATCAAAAGCTGTTTGTAAACTCGTGGGTGTGGGAAGCATTCTGACATATGGTGGCCACATTCCGTTTTTACACCCAGAAGAAGCAGAATGCAGAGTGAAGCTGCACCAGAAAGAGAATTTCTCACAGCACCCTTGACATTCTGTTGCCTCCATCTTCCTAAGATTCCTCCTCCTTGCTCACTGTCTTAAGGCCATCAGCTTCATCAGAAGAAAACCTTGACACGCTATGGGGCACGAGTAATATTTGTTGTAATTTAAGGCTATCCGAGTAGCCAAGAGACAAAACAAAATTACTGCCTTTCTTTAGGCACTTTAAACACAGCTGACAACTGTTGCTTTGTGTGTCCTCCCCCATTGTCTGTTCTTTGCATTAAACCAGGTTTTCTCTGCCTGCAGAAATGTTTGCAATAATTGTGCAGACAATCCTTTATAAAACGAGGTATGCACATATTCATGCAAGCACAGCAAAGAGGAGCGAGGAGTATTAATTAAATTTAAATTAATTAAAGGTTAGTCTAATTTTCATTTGATTGAAAGAGGAGACTAGCATGGGAGCATTGCACAATAAATCCAAAAAAATTCTTCAGAAGGACTGGACAATGCGGAAAACCATGGGCAGAAAACTTTCATATTTTGACTCTGTTCTCACGAGCACATTTTCAAGACCTTTCACCATCTTTATTATTCTTCTGGGTTCTTCCTTTATTTGCCGAGCATTCTTTTTAGACACAGTACAGCAGAAAAGGGGGGATTGCTTCACACGCCTTTCAAGCAGTTCTGTTTGCCAAAGCCGCTGTTCTGCTGCTGCTTCTCGCTGCTGTTGTGTGTCCCAGGTTCACTCTGTGGCCAGGCACAGTCCCAGCCTCTGCGCTGTACTTATGCCCGGTGATTTCTCACCTTATGAGATGGCAGCAACACAAAGAACTGCAGAAATCCATCCTAGCCCTTCCACAGGGCCTTCATATCCCTAGGGAAAAATCCACCCCTTTCTGGGGAAGTAGGATTTGTGGTTAAGAGAATACCGATGGTTCATTTTGACACGTTTTGATCAAAGCACTTATAGAGAACTTTTTTGCTTTGATGCACCTTGTTCTGAGTTAAAGGCGTTTATGCAGATAAGCCCCAGGCATGAAGGATTTGGACCTACCGAGGATCTCAGTGAACACTAGGTAAAGCCAGGAAAGATTCTGTTATTTTTCACTAAGTTTTGAATTATGTCTCAGTGGCAAATAGCTTTCTAGGCACCCCTACACTTGTGAATTTTGCTGCTCCTTCCTTTATGTCAATGGAGCCAAGTGCTCTCTGCGCGGGGAAAGCTGCCAGGGGCCAAGGAAGTGGTTGTAGCCTGTATTCACATGCGAGATGGTGTTTTTGGGGCTTGAGAGGGAGCCAAGCCTGAGAAAGAGGCTGCTGCACTCAGACGGAGTGCCAGGTACCCCGAGGTGCTGAACAAACCTGAGGCAGAGCCTGAGAGCGCCGCGTTAGTCCAGCCTGGGGCTGCCCCGTGGCCTCCTCCCGGCCATGCAGACAACGGGCCGGGGGGCTCTCGGCTCATCGGGGGCCAGTGACAGACAGGTGACAGCAGGGAAAGCTCTTCCAAGGGAGGGTGGTCAGTCACAGGACTTAGAGCCTGAGAGGAAATGGAATTCTTCCAGATTTAACAGGGTAAGGTCCTGAGCGACCTGATCACAACTCGAAATTTTCTCTAGCTTTGAAGATAGCTGTGATATTGAGCCAGGTGATTTTTCAAAGGTTTCCTCTAAAGCAATAATAATTTTGTAATTCTAACACAATACAGTATCTTTAGAAAGATTTTTTGGTTTTTCTTTTCCTTTTACCCATCTGGTTCACCATGTAGACCCAGAAATGGCCGTTTAATCACAAGTGTAGGAGCAGTAACTGTGGCATGACAAATAATAATATGGAAAAAGAAAATAGCAGCAGCCAAAGGAAATCCTCCCGGATAGGTTTGGGTGCTGGACACGTGGAAAATGGGGGTGTGATCCCAGGCACTCCGGACATTTTTCCTTGGCTTTCACTTTGTGCCAAGAGCACCACCACAGCACTAGGAGTGTGTGGATCACTTTTCTCATGGGCACCCTACAGGAACAGGGGGTCAGACCAAGATCATGCCCTGCAGCACTAATTGCTTAAATCTGCCAGGGATTGGGAGCTCTGTATGGGACTGTAGATCTGTGCCATGTACAAAGACCAGGGTGGATCAACATCAAAGCTCCAAATCCCAGCTTTGGTACAAAAAAAATATCAGAATCTTAATCCTGGCCTCTGATAAATGTTTCCTCATTATGGTTCTATCCATAACACCAGTCCTTACATCTTAATTAAAGCCCAGCAAAGTGTAATCCTATAGCTCTGGTTTTGAAAAGCAAAGAAAAAATACTGCACTAATCACATTGGAGAGGGAAAGGAAGCACATATGGAATGCATATGTGGGGAGGCGTATTGAAAATCCTGCAGAAATAAGGAAATAACTGAAAAAACTGTTGTAAATACTAAAAGCTAGCAATGCCCAATATGAATCTTTATTCTTTTTTTTTTTAAAGGCAGTAAATCAAAGGTGTATGTTCAATCTTCAGGTCGTTCTTGGATTTTAATGAGCTCAGGTTCAAAGCAGGACATATGGAGTCTTCTTGTATGTAATAATAGGACTCACTAAAAAGCCTGCACAGTGACTGAAAATCATCATTTCTGAACTGTTCTATTCCAGATGTCTTTACTGGTATGCCCATGAGCACAAACCAGTGCTGGGATGTTGTCTGCCCGTGCTTTTGTCTGCTCCAGGAACAAATGTTTGCATCTGGACTAAGTCTGCTCCGCTACTGCACCTTAGGGAGGAAAGCAGGATTTCTCCTGGCCTTACTATAAGAAAATACCTTTTCCTTAATTGAGTTTACAGTAATTTTAAAGTGTATAATGAAGACTTTTTTTCTCTTCCTTTTCCCCATTTCTCATCGCTCTCATCTTCACCACTAAAGAAAGGCCGAAAAGAGAGTGGCTCAGAAGAGCAGATGAAGTGGCTGCTTCCTGAGGGGTTTTTTTCTGTTTTGAAAAAAACCAAACCCTCAGAATACTGGCAGTGTGAGGCCTGGGAGCATTACACTTCTGAGTGGAAGAGCTGCTTTGCTGTACTAGAACAAAACTGTTGTGGATTTGCTCTTGCTGTGATCTGTGACTTTGGGGGCCGATGCAGAACTCCCTAGAATTAATTCTACCAGGGTGATGCTTCCAGGAGTTCAGTCAGGAATTCTCTAATTGGCAGAAAAATGGCTGGGAAATGCAGCTAAAAGGTTATTTATATTCATGTGCTGTCAAAGGTAGCTCATTCTTTATTCCTCCCCCAAAGCAGACGGGAAGAGGATGAGTAGGTGGGAGCAGGAATGACAAAGCTGGAGCGTGATGAGTGTGTGTTCTCCTCTGTTAATCTTTGCATGCTGTCTGTCCCCAACACGACTGATACAGCAACTGAAGTCTCTGCTGCTTCCAGAGGGTGCAGGGGAAGGTTGGGTGGCTGAAGGAGGAGGGAATGTCACTCCCAAGCTGCAGGATCCAAGCAGGAATTTGCTTTTGGCTGTAGTAGTTTTGTTTCCGGTAATTCATGCTCCGGGCTGCTGGTTGGGCCCATCCCTCTGTGAGTCTTTCCTGCTCCACTCTCTTGTTTATTGGACACTAAACACTGCAGATTTTCTCAGAGAGTGTGTGTGTGTTTTAGGAACAGCCTGGATGCTCCTGTAGCATGATTACAAATGGGGTGATGCACCCTTTTCCCCTTTCCCATTTCCATGTTAGTACCTAAGCCAACACGTTTTTTGTTTGGTTGTTTTTGTTTTTATTTTAACATAAAGCTGGAATGGAAATGCTGGCTTCCTTTCACATTCCTAAAAAAATCACCCAAACTTGCAGATAACAATACTATATAAAAAGTGAATATGGATTCTTCTCACTTCCTTGGTAAAAAAAGAGGAGGAAACTGCAGGTTCAGGCTTTGGTAATTGATTTTTTGAGAAATGCATAATTTGCAGTCCTTGCCAGGTTATGGAGTTTCAGGTATTTTTTTTCTTCTTTATCCTAATTATAATTACATTTCTATTTTGCCTGGTAATTCCCAAGTCTGAACTGAACCTGGACATAAATTTTGGTACTCAAATGTATGAGGGGTGCAAGCAATTTCAGCTGCTTAATTTCAGATGTTTTCTTCCAGAAAGGTCATCTCACTCCTACCAAATGCCAGAGATGTATTTGTTTTATTGAGAGTGCTTATAAACGCAGCTCCTCCCTTCCAGTTGAGGTTGCTCAGGAAATTAGTTAATTAGTGATGTCTAAATCTTACTGTGTTCAGTGAAAACACTACAAGGTTCTGTGTCTGGCCTTAGAAATTGTTATTTAAGATTCAGGGAACTACTTATGGTAGATACAGGCGGCTGTTTCCTGGAGTGGGAAAGGTTATATCATGGAAAGCACCAATAAGGTAAAATTGCCTGAGCCAGGATCAATCCCTGCTTCGCTCAGGTTTGCTCCTCCTGCTGAGCCCCGTGTGCCCCAGGTTTGCTCTCCTGCTGAGCCCCGTGTGCCCCAGGTTTGCTCCTCCTGCTGAGCCCCGTGTGCCCCAGGTTTGCTCCTCCTGCTGAGCCCCGTGTGCCCCATCCCTGTGGAAGCGCTGTCGGCACAGAACCCACAGCTCTTTGCCTAAGGGATGTTTGCAGGCGTAAAATCCTGCTGTGGAAGCTAACAGAGCTCCCCAGGACAGCTCCGTCCCTTTGCCCCCTGCCTCTGCAGAGGAGTCACCACAGGCTCTTGTTTATCCTTCTGGACGTGCACCTCTCGAGAGCAGCGTTTTTCCCGTGCCTTGACAGCGTTTGGGGGCCTTTCCTAACTGCATTCGAGAGAGGCTGGATGCAGACACCAGTATTGCAAGCTGAACTGGGATTCTGCAAGATATTACATAATAAACATCCACGCACATCCCAAAACAAGGAAAATAAATTTAAAAGATGAGTCTGGTCCCCCAGAACGCTGCCTTGCTCAGGGTGGTTTCCAGGTGATGAACCTGGGGAAAGCTTTGCCTGTTTCGCAGCCTCTGTCGGTGAAACAGAAGTGATGACACTGATTTCTGTGCATTGCTTTGGGAGCTGTGGATAAACTCCAGGATGTGAGAGTGAGATAATCCTGCTCTCCCAGGCTGTACAGTAGAATCCCTGCAGTTCGCGAGGGAGCTGAATAGGTTCTCTCCTGGCAGCATTTCAAAAGTAAACAGCCATCCCTGCTTCCCTCTGTGTATCTTTGTCTGCTAGAAATGGTATTTAAATACTGGAGGAGTGCCATTGTTTCTAATAGATGTTATGATTAGCACTGAGTATTCTGAGGGTGAGGTGTGCTACAAAAACTACTGAGTGAAGCCTTAAGGGCTGGACAGACCATACAAGTGTAACTGAATTGCCCTTAACAGAAAAATCAAATGCAGTCATGACTTTTGTCCTGTTCTATAGAATAAAAGTGCTGATGATAAAGGTAATGTGGGTATTTAACACTCCTGCCCGGTTTTTCAAATTTCCACTTTAACAGCTCAAGAATTGCAGAAGTTGGATTTAAAAAAAATTTTAAAAAATTTAAAAAAAAAAAAAAAAAGCCACAAATTTTAAATTATTGTATTTAGATGAAAAAGTTACAATCCTGGAATGCAACACAACCAGAGACTCCAGTGTACCAGATTTTTTATATAAAATCAAGACTTCAGATTACTGAGAAGCTTTTATTACTAGATAGCTACAGACCTGCCTACCAGGTGTTCTCGTTTACATCCAAGTGATTTTGCATTGTCTTCAGTGATTCTGGGGGTGGTTTTCATGCAAAAGCTGTAGCAGAAGGTGTGAAGTGATATGTAACAGTGTATGACAGTAACTTACACAAGCATTTGGATAGTTGTGCCGATCCGAGTTAAGCCCAGATCAGATCATTCATGAATCACAAACCATTCCCATATGAGGACTTCTCACGAGTACAAGAAATAAATCTCCATAATCAAACCCAGGACTGCCACTTGCCTGCAGTGGTGGTCAGAGGAAAGGGACAAAGGAGCACAGAAATGAAATTTGATTCACATTAGTTATTCTTTCGGATGACAGAACTCGGCATTTTGTATTTATGGGCAATGGCAATGCTGAAGTCTGTGGCTGCTTCAGGAAACTGCAGGGAAAAACTCCAAGCCTGGGTACTTTTGGCAGTGCATCTCAGCCATAAACTTCTTCATTTACATTGACTGAGCTGCCATTTTCTATGAAATTCTAACAGAAATGAATTTATTTTATTCTACTTTTGAGGTGGACTTACTATTTTTAGGCTGCATAAAAAGCTGTTTAGTTAGGTAACGTGTTACATTTTTATTTTAGTCTGGCACATTTCTGAAATTCCAGGCATTTTTGGCTTCCTGCAGAAAGCAAACTTCTGCCTTTTAGGCAAATGCTGCGAGTGTTTGAACTTTTCAAACTTTCTTCTGCTTATGACCACTTTTGACAGATGTCTGGCTGAGTGAATAACCTTAGATATCCTTGAATGCCTGCTTCAGTTCCAGCAGATCATCAGGCAACAGAAAGTTCCTTTACACATTTGTCCAAAATGACCCATCCACCAATGTTTGTCGTAACTCAAGGCATCCTCCCTGTTTCTACCAAAATCCCACAAAGAACCAGGATTTTCTAAGGAGGTAAAGGAAAGAATTGTGTCAATATGTGAGGAATTAACAGAAGAAACGATGCTTGAATGAACGGTTCATTTAAAAGAATACAAATTTGTGTTGGACTCCTTTAAACCTGTTTTCAAAGAAGTAATGCCTTAATGTTCCTATTGCTGTAATGCATAAACTTGGAGTGATGTCACATAGGATTTTCTCTCCTTAATTATCTAAAAAGCAATTTTTATTGAGGTTTGACCTTTGAGCAAGGCCCCTCTGTGCAGAAGAGGCACGATACAGCAGAACTGGGTTTGTCTGTACTTTCAAGAAGAATGCTTTGTATTAGAGAAACTGGAACGATGACTCCAATACCATTAATGTGACTCTGGTAACAGAAAATGTGCATAAATAATAGGAATAATGTCTTTCTAAGGCGTCTATGGCTAAAGTAGCTGATTATAGAAAAGCACATTTCAAGGGCTAACAATGCAGCAAGTGATCATATTCCTTGTTAAAGTCTTGTTAATCCTTGTTAATTCCTTGTTAATCATGAGGGATTGAGCTGATATGCAGAAGTTTGACAGGAAAATGAAAATTTTCTAGGTTTTTTTTTTTTTTTCAAGAAATCAATGTTGTGGTATTTTGTACACATGGAATGTTCCCGGGGCTTGTAAGTGAAAATCAGAGTTGATAAACATCTGAAGACTGTACTGCGGAAGTGAGATCTGCAGACAATGGAATCTGCAGTAGGGGAAACAGACGAAGCACAAAAACTGGTGCGTAAACTACTCACTGTTTACAAACAGAGGAACTCTTGGAAAACAAGAGTTGACTGGATAGGAACGTTCTGGATGGCTGATGTTCCAGTTCATACAGTTAGACAGCCCTGTTATAAAAGTGCTGTTTAAAAAAAAAATCATATCTTATTCAGGCCAGTTGAGGAAAGACAAACTTATCAAAAATGCTGGCAGTTGTGCAAAAAAAAGGGAAAAAATGAGTTGTTGAAAGATTGTACTGAATCTCCTCTTGCTGCAGCAGATGTGACAGATGCTGGAGGCCGCTCACTTCAGACACTGTCACTCATAGCTGTGCTATGTTCTTTCTTTACCAGCATTTCTTGAAAATGAGGAATGAGGAGTCTGGAATTCGTGTTTCTTCCAATAGGCAGTGTTTGTTTTGAAATTGGTGTTTTTCACACAGTAGAAGGAGCTTGGCAGCCGACATTGCCTTTTTAAATGAGATAAATCATAGAGCTGCACATGTGGAAATAAAGGCTTTGAGAACTGTTATGAAGGCAGTGCAAGGAACTGGTAAAACACGTGTACTCCGTTTGCTCTGGGATATTTGGGAGAACACATTTGCAATATCAATGAAATAACTGCTGCTGCAGTGAAACGCCCCTGACGGGAACCCTTGGCTCAGCGCTGCAAGTTCATGTCCTGAGCCCGGGCCTGGTGCCCACAGAGGCCTCGTCCCTGGCAGGCACAGGGTGGGACAGCCTGGCTGGTGCCACGTCCTGCGCTGCCCCTGAGGAGATGTGCAGGAACCTGCACTGGGAGACCTCAGGGAATGCACACCAGCAACCGGGATGAGCATTTGAATATTACTGGTCCCTGTAGCAGTAGCAATATTGAGACATTTCTGAGTAGCTGGGCACAGTGAACACCATTGGTTTGATTTTTGGGGTTCCTGCAGGGAATGTGCATTGCCTTTGTGGGTTTTTCACGCCCCTTACTTAGTTTTCTTCAGGTTTTCCCCTAAGGCTACAGTTCCTCAGTTTAACTTGGTAATAGCATGTCAGTGTTCTTTTAAAATGTTTCTGATCCTTCTGCTCTAAGGCACGCAGAGGACTGGAGCCAACCAGCCACGGCAATACTGGGTTATTAAATACGAGTTATTTCAGCACAGCCAGTGTGTGCCTGAAAGCACAGGCAGCCATAACCAGCTCAGACCTTTGCCATGCCTTGGTTCTGCTCTGAATCTCCCCAGAACCACAGAGTTTGCTGTGTGCACGCCCCTCTGAGTATTTGATGGTGGTACTTTATGGACTTTTTGTTTCTGGTAGCTGACCAATTCTTTGAAAGTAATCAGAGGTGCAGTGACAGTTCCACCAAAAGACATTGATCCTTCACGTGCACTCAAAGATGACCAGAGGAGTTTTTAAGTAAAAATGTTCCTTAGAGAGAAGCACGGCCTAGGACTGGCTCTGTAGGGATCTTTACACAAACACAGCCTTGGGTCTTGCCCTTGTGTCATGTTTGCAATAAGAGCCTGAGTAATTTGCCTGAGATCCCATAAGGAGATAGCAGAATCAGAACTATGATTTGGGGGTTATTGAACTCTGCTGCAGGATTTCCTCTCCAGTTTTCATTTTTCTTCTGTGCTCCTCCAAATACAGAGTATCCAATCTCTTTGGAACTTTGCTTCGAGGAAGAATGTTAATCAAAGACAACCCTTGGGACCTAGTACAGGTGTTTTGAATGTATTGAGCAGATTTGTATAAAGAAAATTTTCACATTTAAGAATTCAAATGCTTAGGTTCAATCTGGTTCTTAGTTGTGGCATCTTAAAACCACTGAAAATGTGACCTTTAGCTGACCCATGACTATCCAAATTGACACCAGAAGGAGCTGCAAACTGGCTTCATTGTGAAATTAATGGATTCCTCTTCTGTGATAGATATGGGGAAACAAACTACAGATTTAAAAACCATCTCTTTGGGAACTGCATCTTAATGATATCAGAATTGAATAAATGTATGCACAGTTCCAGGAATCTTCTAATGGCGCCTCTGGGCTTTGATTTTTACATCTGCTTTGCTGTGGTTTTGTAGCTCACCTCATGCACTAGCCATTCAATCTATATTTTATATCACTACAATAGTTTGCACATTTATTTTTTAATGACAAAAGGCTCCCACCCTCTTCACATCTGCATTGGAAGTATTTGCATAACTGAGGGCCTGCAGTGGTAAGTGAAGGCAGCTCTCCTCTAGAGCAACACAGATTGCCAGGCCTGGAACACCAAAGGGAAGCAGTGAGACATTAAAACATTTCCAAATTCAGGCTGTCCTTTGTGGTGGGGGTGAGAAGAGTAATTGTAAAAACAAGGCAGCTGAATCAAAATGAACTGTAAAAAAAAAAAAAATCTAATTATTATCATTTGTTGCAGTAGAACAAAGATTTCCTGGAAAGTTGTGGCAAAAGTACCATTGATAAAATACAAATATTCAGTTACCCAAGGGAGAGCTGATTCACGCTCTGAGAAACAGCTTTAGCAGAAATGATTAGTTAATAAATGTGACTTGTAGTCTAATGGAACATGCATGGTAACAGGTAAAAGGGAAACTCACCTTCTCAAAGATTATTTTATTGTTTAATATGCTGGCCCTTTAGTGTCTACGCTATCTTGTCCTTATGGGATTTTTTTATAAATATTTCTAGGGAAAATGGGGTTTGAATGTCAAAGACTCCTTTATTGTTAAAGGGCTCGAACTTCAGTCAGTTCCATTTGTGTCGCTGGAGACATCTGCAGGAAGTGTGAGCCAAGGGATCCGCTTACCAACGCCCAATAATAGCACATGGTAAAGGTATTTACATCCCTAAAGTGACACAGAGGTGCACAAGGAGATTTTAGACCTGCACACCTCCCTGGTTTCTGAAAGTGGTGCGTTCGGGAAAGGACCAGCACCTGGTCTGTCATAAAATGGATCCTACTGAAACAAAAGCAGGGAACTAATCCAGAAGACTTAGATAAGGGAAGGGCTGGTTGATGTGGCTGCTCTGGGCCAGCAGTAAGAGCCCAAGGCTACAGAGAGGTGCTTCCCATGGCCAAGCAGGCTTGACCTCACCCCAAACCTGTGCTGAAGCTCAGCTGTGCCACCAGTGATCTCACGGCCCCCTCCTCTGCAGAAATAGCTTTGAAGCGCCCATCAAGGCACATCTGCCCTCTAAAGTGCTGCTGAAAACCTTGGAAGTCAACCTATTCTTTAAAATGTACATTTAAGCAAAGTCTGGAAGATACTACTGCAAGGTAAACAGAGGGTGCAATATGCTTTGCTTAACTTGCTTAGCATTTTAAATCTCTCAATCTGACATTTCTTTGTAGCATAAAGCTCTCCAGATCAGGTTATATATTATACATTGTAAAACTCTAGTAGTGAAAACAAACATTGTTTCCAGAGGCATCTGTTTGTAATTTTCCTTGATTACTCTTCCAATAGATTTCAAGCTGTGGATTGAAAGATTTAATGTTCATATGGATAGAATTTGCTCCTTTTCTAATGATAACTTTTAGTTACGTTGTTCAGCCTTAAGTCAGCCTGCACTTTACTTTTTATCAAGACGAGCTATTTCGTCGTCTTAAATCAAATTGTCTTGATTGTGCTCAGCAATCTGTCCCAGTGGAGTTATTTTTGTCTGGCTGTTCTGACAGCCAGCTCCTAAAAACAGCATCGGAGTGCGTGTGAGCCGCGTTGGACGGTGCCAGTGGGGATCAGCTCAGGGATGGCAGCAAGGAGAAGGATCTGTAGATGAACTTGGCTTCCAAACATCACAAGAACTGTGGGCGTAGGGAGAATCAGAACCAACAGCATGGCATCCCCAAAGCAGGCAGAGCAGCGAGGGGCCGTCCAGGGATGAGCTCTGCTCTGGGGAACGGGAGCAGCCCCCGCAGCGAGGGGCGCTCGGCTCCTGGCCTGGGTGCCCTCCTGGGCTCTCCCTGCCGGGCTCTGCGCTGCACTGGGCCGAGGAGGGGGCTGCAGGTGCTGCTGCAGGCGTTCTCCCACGGCCCTTCCCCTCTCCTGCCGATGAGTTTACCTGAAGGGCTTTGCTGGGAGCCCTGAGCTCCTGGAAATTCCTTCTGGGGGCACGGGGGACGGAGCGGGGCTCTCCTCTCCCTCGCAGCCCTTTGCTGTGAGGGGCTCTGGGGGCTGCACTCACATCTCTTCCCTCTCTGTTGAGAATAGAAACTTAAATTCTTCCAAGGCTCCTTTCTTTGCTTTTGTTTTCTTTTTGCTTTTCTGTTTCTTTTGCTTTTGTTCTCTTTGCTTTTGATAATTTACTGTTTTTATTGCTATAACAACACAAAACTGAACTTTTAGTACCGGGAAATAGAATGAATGCTGTGGAACTCTGACAGAATTATAGCAGATTTGTACATATATGGTTTTACATTGAATAGAGTAAGAACTGGAACTAATTTGTTGTTACAAAAGTAAAAGTACAAATGTCCTCAAAATAATATCCCAGAACAAGAGTGACTCTGAGGACACCTTTGTGTCCTCACAAGGTTTAAATGCTAACATTATATTTTGAAAGATGAAAGGGCCTTTCATTCCAACTTTTGCAAATAATCCTTTTATGAGTTATTGGATTTTAAGGCTTGTTTCTAAATTAGAAACATATATAGTTGTATATGACTTTATTTCTATGTATAATTTTTCAAGGGTTGTGCTTCAAATGAACACTTTCTAGGGCAAATTAAAAATTTGCTAAACTGAGTCAATGAGGAATGTTACTGCTGACATTTCCTATAAACATGAAATTAGGTAAAAACTTTCTCATGGTTGCTAACTGTTCCCAGATGGAACAATGATAGTTTAAAGCCAGAATCTAGCACACACAACTTCCAGGTAAATTCTGTGGTTTATAGGTTTATTTTGAAATATCTACAGTTAACTTTTCCCTCTTCTGAGCTTGATACAACATCATTTCTCATTTTTATTCTTTTGCTGAATTCACAACGGGCTGATTTTTACATTAACTGATACCTTGGCGCCAGAGTCCCGAAACAAAACCACTTGAAGGTGGAATTCATGTAGAAAAAAATGGGATTTCTCTTTCCTAAGGAGAAAACACAACAGTAACACCTGTAGCCCACCACTCAAGGGCTAAATCTGCCTCCACGTCAAAGATTAGGGGACAGATGAGAGTTACATTTATAGCAAAAGGGACACAAAATTGAAACGTCTTTTTTCACATCATTATTACCACAGAATTTGTTATCCTGTTTTCCAGCTCGATTCCCAGACTGTAAGGAGAATTATCAACCTCTTGAAGGCAGCACGTTGTGTCACCCGGGCGTAGGGATTTGGTGGGGGAAGTAATTTCCAGGTTTTGGTCATAAAGGAACATTAGGAACATTAAGCATTCTTCATAACAAAACTTGATTCTTTTTTAAAGATCCCAAAACTATACAATGTGTTTAAAAATACTAATAAAAAAAACCCCGGGAAAAATAGTATGTGGTTTTATGCAATAAATAATCTATTTTCTATAAATGTACAAAATTAGTTATACAGCAAGTAAGAAACTGATACAAATGCAATAACTGAAAGATATATTTAATTTTATAACTGTAATAATTTATTTATGAAATATATCCACATATATATAAAATATATCATATGTTTTGGCAAAGACCTCCCTTTCTTGTTTCAAACAAAAAATATTACCATTGGTTTAAGCCCTATATAGCCATTTTTTACTGTTGATTTCTTTTCACTTCTCTTTTGGTCTCCATCTTTCTTTTTATAAAATATAATTTAACAACATGGGATTATAGTTTAACCTATGTGCCCTGGGGAAACTCTGCATGAAGGTCAGTCAACCCCCCAAAAAATTTGTAACATCACAAATAAAGGGACTTCCTCTCTTTTTAAATAACACAGAACAGGATTTGCAAAGGTGACCCTTTTTCCTTTGCTGACTCTTGCATCCTTGTAGCAAAAAGAAGTCCATAATTTCTGAAGAAATCATTTACACTGAAAAATGTCCAGGGCTGCATTTAATCCTTTTTGCCAAGTTTCTGGTTTATGGGGTGCTGCTGTTTCAATGGAGAGATAAAGGTGGGATTTGTAGCGCTGGCAAAGCCCAGGGGATGTGCTGTGGCTGTGACAGCAAACGGCCAGCACGGAAATTACTCTGATGGCACCGAGTTCCACAGTCCTGCCCTTGCATCTGTAGGAAAATGCTTTGGGATGAATCACTGAAGTTCTGTTCACCAACTACAGTGCATCCCCAAATAATCACTGTAAGTGTGTTTGAACGGAACTTCCGAGTGCAGGAATAATTTGTGCCTAAATTAGGTAATCTATTGAATACTCGGTGTATACTCTTAACTTGCTATAGTTTATAATAATATTTATATTAGCCATTCATATTTATTCTGCATAGATACTGTCATTTAAACATCTGCCATGAAGTTACAATATGATGATTCAGGCTTGCATACATGAACAAGAGAGATATTTTGTATCTGTTTATTCTTAATGAGAACTCATGTCGAGGCAATCTCCCTCTAACTCTCCACATTCTCCACTTGCAGCTGCCTGCACCGAGCTGTGGATGGATTCTTCAGACACAGAGCAAGCAGTGAGTAGAACAGTTTCTATTGTACTTGTTTAAATCACAGAGAAAAACGTTTCCTGAAGCTTTGCATTGCTGAAGTTCGGGTCTGCCTTTGAAGTTTTCCTCAATAGTGATACATTCCCTGCCAGGTTACATGATAAAAATTATCCTTTTCTGATGCTCTCTCGAGGGGAGAAAAGCTTCTTCATACAGGTTCCCATGCCCTCAGAGTGGCACTGCTGAAATGGAAGTGTTGCCTACTGCCAAATTCTCCGCTGGCATCACACTGAAGCATCAAGTTTGCCCATCTCAAAGGAGAGTTGTAGTTTAAGTTCTTGTTTCTGAGCTCCAGCAAATAAATGTTAAAGCTTTAAAGAAAACAAAGCGAGAAACGGGTACAGCCCAACTGTTGAATATTCAGCACCAAGTCCCTGTCAGCTGAGAGAATTGTGGCTGCCCCCCTCGGTTATGTGCACACCGAGCGAGCTCTACACTGTTCTCTAATTAGATCTGCTGAAATAATCACAGCAATAAATTCAGTCCTTGGGGACTTCTAACCCAAGGGCTTCCCTTCACAGCAGAAAAATCGGGGTGTTGGTGTGACTTGTTTTAGAAGTGGCAATACTTGAAACTGGCTACTGGTCACAGTAGCCTCCTTATACCTGACAACAAAAGCAGATTTATTTTTCCTTCCAGATACTTCTTCCATGAAGTTTTTCCTGTTTCTTTACCTTAACACTTCTACTTTTACTGGAGCACTGCACTGGGACATGTAGCTTAATTTGCTGCAGTGCTAAACAAGGAAAAACATGATAGACAGGAACAGCCCTTGAAAAGCCACAATATGTATTGGCTTATAGCCAAATAATCCAATTTTGAAGGAGTTACATAAGCACAAGAAAGGTTGTAGCAGTTCTGTGTATAGTAAACTTTATTTTAAAAATTAAATTCGGAAAAAAAAAATAGAAAAAACAGACAATTCATGGGCCAAATTCTCTCCTAGTTTAGGAAGAAGTGATAACATTTAGTTGAAAGAATTAAGGCCTCTGCAAGTACAAAGAATGTTTATGGAAAGTGAATTTTTTTTTTAAACATTAAGCATCTGTAACATACCTGATTGTTCAGAATCCTCCAGACTCTCTTTGCTACTGAATGGAATTGTGTTCCTCTTCCCTGCACTGGTCTTTCTCCTCTGTCCTTTTCATTGAGCCATGATTTCTGTAGAATAGAGATTGCCTAAACTTGTCACTGTGTTCTCATCAATGTCCCCGTAGATGAAATGACAATCTCATGCTCTTTGATAGACTGCATAAAACATTCTAGAACAGTGCAGTGTTCAGCATGCCCCTAACTGGACAGATCTGCAGTTTCAAAAGCACCACATCATAAAAAGAAACAGGAAAAAAAAAGAAAAATCCAAGCAGCGCTGGCTGGCTCTGGTCTCTTTCCTTCACTTATTAAACTCTGATGTGACAGGGGAGTTTTCTTGGTTTTTCTTCCTGTTCACTCCCCCGTCCCACTGAGGGGGAGGTGAACAAGCATCAGTGTAAGCGCTTGGCTGCTGGCCAGGGTGAACCCACCACAACTGCAGAGGGGAGTTCTATTTCAAATCAATACCTTTTAATCAGTCCCTCTTGATGAATGCCTCTTGACTACCTCATCACTGTGAAACGGCAGTGGTGGAGAAAGACACTCACCTTCTTCTGTCCTGCATTCTTCTGCAAAACTGCAAGCACTGCTTGTCACGAGCGTCCGAGCAGGAGCATCGGAGTGAGGGCTGGGAAGGGCTTTGGGTCTGCCCTGTGGACCTTTTGCCTCTGAAGCTGCCTCTGTAGTTTGACAGTCCATATGGCACTGTCCTCCTGTGGTGAGAATCACACGTATTGTGTATTTTAGGAACCAATTAAAACGGTGTTCCATCTCTTTTCTATTTTAGAGAAGAGATCTGTTGACGGAAAGCAATAAATGGTGGCAGAAAAAACCAAACCCTATGCTCATGTAAGTTCTCCCTGTACCAGATCATAACTTCTACTCCATCAACTCAGGCTTTCACCAAGTTATTAATTAGCAGGCAGTACCTCTAGTGGAAGGATTAATTGGCAACACATTCATTGGCTACACTATCAAAAAAAACCTTTGGAATACCTAAGAGATGATGCAAATACATCCCCAGGTCATTGTTTATTTTACTCTTTATTCCTGTCTTGTGTTGGTTTCCTCAGGCAATGCACAAAATCTGTTACATTCAGTGCCTTGGCTGGCCTGAAGTGACAGAGGAGCTGATTTCACCAGAGCAGTAACATCATGGAGCTGTTGTGTAGTTCATGGTTCTGAGCCTGATTTGCCATTAATTTAATCATTGAGAAAACTGTCCGCATGATTCATTTACTGCATCGTGTTTAAAACACAACCCCTGAAGTTACAAACGTGAGCTACTCCCAGATAATCCTCCTTGCATGGTCCTACCCTCCTGTGAGAGATCCTATTCTGTGCTGCAGCACACCAAGAAATCGTGGGAGGCACCTCTCTTTATTTCCCTGCATGATTTGCTCTTTAATGGGTTATAGTCAACATTCTTATCAGAAAAGGACGTGGTTCATCACTGCCTGCTAACATCCCCAAAAAGGGTTGGATAAACTTTGGGTTGATCTCATAAGTTACTCTCCTCGAAGCTGTTAAAGAACCTCCATCAACAGCAGCTGCACTCCCCATGAAACTTCTGGAGACTCATAAAAGTTCCTCAGGACTTGAGGGATGGGCTAAGCAAGCCACAAATCCACAAACACTAACAAGCTGAAGAGAATCTCATGTTCAAAAGCCAGAAAGAGGAGGGGAGGAGTGGAGAAAAAAGAAAAAAAAAAGAAAAAGGCGGAGAAGAGGAAGTCGGAGTCAATCTAGAAAGGTTACAGAAAGGTTACAGAACAAAGCCTGAATAATGAGTCTGGAACCACTACCTTCACATAGCTCTGCTTCTTTCATTTGCTTTCATAAAAACATCATTAGGCTGCTAATGGGAAAGCTGCAAATTTTCCATTTTCCCACACACATGGTGGGCTGAAAGGTTCAGAAACATTATTTTCCTAATCTCTGCAATAATTTTTGATGCACCATCAGTACAGTTGATGTAAATCATTTCTTCAAGCCTCTGCACTCGTAGCACATTTGCAACAGTGCACCTTGTCTTTCACAGCCTGAACCTGTCAGAGATAGGTTGATCATAAAATCATCCTGAGAGAGAGAGAAAATCACAGAAAATACTTCTGTGTTCAGAGCCCAGGGGATGGCTTTTCTCCAGCAGATCCTGGCCTGCCTCCATGCAGAAAATGTTCCTTATTTTCACCACTTTACTCTGATGTCAGGACACTGGGACAGACCAAGAATACCCATATTCATCTTAAAAGACCTTAGGACATGATTTTGGCCTCCCTTCTCAAACCTGATTAAAACCCATGATTTAAAAAGCTTTTTGTTGTCTTTAGGATTAGGAGCAAGCCCCATTTTATAATTTAGGAGTATTAATAATTCTATACTGACATCTGTTTTGCAGTAATGAATGTGAAATGGCTAATGTGGGAACTTCTGACATAAATAATTGCTCCATTGTCGTATTTTTTTTACACGTTCATGTTTTTTTTATGAAGTAAGAACTGGTACTGGTATTTAGAGGCAGGAGAGGGGGAAGGTTCCTTTATTTTTAACAGTGGCAAACCCTCTATGAAAACTGGTAAAATTCTGATATTTAACTCCCTGCTCCAACTGAGACTGAAATGGAAAGAATAATTTTGTGTGTTTTAGACAAATGTGAGAGCCCTGTTTAATGACAGTTTGCCAGGATATAAAGAAGCTTCTTGCAGCTTTTGCAGATGTCATCCTACATTATGCTAATGAGACATAAAACACTGCAATATGTTATTCTCATTATTTAAAGTGGTCCTTTGTTCAAAAGTTCACTCTTTTAAAATATGATACTGGGCTTTTTTACTCTAATTCTCTAAACCAAAATCTCTGTGGGACTGAGTCGCAATTTGCCCTGAGTTGGAGGCTCTGCCTGAACAGCCAGAGAGAAAGAAGGGCATGAGTTCTGCTCTTAATTGCTGCTACTGGCAAGTTAATGAACCAACCAGAATTGTCATCAACTTTCAATTTTACCTTAATCCATCACTATGGAGGAAGGGGCCCATTACAAATCTGCTGCCCCTCCTAAGAGAAAGTAAATTCCAGCAAACAGGGAGGAGTGGAGAATATAATTATAATTACAAGCGATAAGAGCCATGAATCACAGCCTTAAGCAAAGGAGGAAATGGATATTTTAGATACTGCTTCTGATCTTTCTAATGAAGTACATTATGCTTTATAGCTTAGAAAATGTATTCAAGGCTATTTCATTCTCAGTGGATCAGAAACATTTGCCAATGCAATGACATTTTCAAGTTTTTCAAGCGGGTGCATGAAGGTCTGACTGCTCAGTTCTTAAGCATTTTCTAACAAAGAGAAAGTCTGAGTTTAAGGAAATAGTTGCTTCTTCAGTATGAGCCATTTGATCTTCACTCTGTATGCACCAAAAAACCCCAACAAAATTAGCACAAGTCTCCAGCACTTGCAGTTAATTCCATGCGTTGTAATTGTGATTAGTCAGTGCAACAGGTAATTAACTGAAGATAACCTCACGTATGACAGAGCAGCACAGAACTAATCAAAGCCCATGTGATCTTGTCAGATGGGATATCAGAGGCTGAAATAACCTATATTATTTATCTACTTTGTGTCCACAAAACACAGTCAGAAAAGCTCTCCCCCTAAGAGCCAGGCAGCACTTGGAGCAAAGTCTTGCCATGAAACTAACAGAAATAGGCACTTGTTTGTTGAAAAAAACCAAGAAGTACCGAGTCATTTTTCCACTGGACAGCCCTTCTGAAACTGTGAAAATTTTCCAGAGAAGAAAAGTGAAGGATTAATTGGGAGTTGAATTGTGAGGCAGGATTTGCCTGGGTCCTGCTGTCCCCCACTCAGAAGTGAATGCTCAGAATTCAGGCAGACAAATCCAATTGGTTTATTTTAATTTTATAACATGTGGCTGAGTTTCTCATGCTACGTTATAATTGATCTATGAGCTGCTATTATTTTCTACTTTCCCAGCCACTTACACACAGTAGATACCTCCAGGGCACTGGAGAGTTTCAGCCAAAACAAAGGGATGAGGGGGTTGCAGCAATCATTTTAGATGCTGTGATTTCAGGATTCAGCAATATATTTTCTGGCACTCATCCAGGCCAGCAAGGCTCCCAACAGCCTCCAGTGTTTTCAGACAATCCCAAAATGTATGGGAGCCCTGTAAGGACCACTGAGAGCAAATAACACAAAGGGAGCAAAATTTACCGTCCTCCAAGAGAGACAAAATGTCCCCAGGATGAAGGACGATGCTTGAGGGAAAGAACAGATATTTCTGTGTATCTTTCAATATAAAGGCACTGCAGCAGCACTGTGTAGCATTACAGGTGATGAGATCACTGGCTGCTCTGGAAGTTGGTTCCAGCTCTCCCTGTAACAGGCGTGGGTTTTTAGGAGTTCACAGTAGAGGTACCTCCCATATCAACCCATCTTTATCATTATTTTAGGAGTGAAACATCTCCAAGGGATGCCTGACTTGTTGTTTTGGTCATCCTGTCCCTATTCTCAGAAGCTGCACTTTTTCTGAGTAGCTTTTTGAAGTTAAACTTATTTTCAGATTAAACAACTTTTATCCTCTGTAGCCACACCTTTCTTTTCCACATCCTCAATTCAATAGGGCTCAGCATTCCTAGATACTGAACAGGCTCCTATTACCCAAAAATATGCACCTCCACGACCTCGCTATCTCATCCTTTAATTAATACTTTGCTAATTTGTGAGGATGCCAATTAGTCTTAGTTCATTAGTTACAGCTAACTTAGGTAATAAGCCAAGCATTGCACACATCTGCTTCGTCACTCAGGTTCACTGACCACGTGAGTTCTTTGATTTTCCTCCCCCTGGGGTTTCTGGGTACCCAAGGAGGCACTGTGAGAATCTGGAGGCTGTTTATCACTCCCCACCCTTCTCCTGCAGCTGTCACAGGGATGGCTTGATTGCAATTGCAGGTTTTGTTTCTCAGCTACGGTCAGAACAATAGCTGAGGTGTGGAGTGAGAAGCTGGGGTATATTTATTGAGGTAAACCATAGGAAGCAAGGCTGGGGGTGTCCATTAACACCCCCAATCCCCAGAGAGGCTGGGCAGAGCTCACCTGACCTAATAAACCGAAACAGCGTTTCACAGAAATGCCCCTCTCAAAACATCTCTCAGCATCTCCTTCAGTGCCTCATATCAATCCCAGTGTGCTCCCAGCCCTGTTACAAGATATATGATCATTAATTTAAAGAAATAAGTAACATTTGGATCAGCATCTTCTGTCTATCAGGCCCAAACTCCCATTATTCCTTTTCTCCCTCTGACTGGCAGTCAGTACTATTGTAGTGAGTGGTTCTTGCCACTTCCCAGTGGCACAAAACCCCTGAGGGAAAGCCCAAAAGTCAGAGCAGCTGGGAAATATGGATGAAAGGAATCAAATGAAGATTTTTTTTTTCCCAAACTAAAATTCAGAGTACTTATTGCTGCTTCAGCAGCCAACACAACGGTGCACACTAATGCCTCTTCCTACCTCTCTCTACAGCCTGTATAGTTCAAAACCCACTGCTGGTTTAAACACAAATAAAACAAAAACCCAGGGGAAAATAAACACATGGTGTTAAAATGTAAGACTGGTGAAAGTGACTGTGGTTTGACAGCCCTCGAGAGTGTTTATTCTTAGAATTAGACCAGCAGGAGCAGCAGCAGTGAAATTTCAAAGCCCTGGCTATCAGCGTGTCTCATCCCTGACCTCATCATCTGAGGGCCAGCTCCTGCAGGGACGTGGGATTGTAACTGCAGAGCCAAATCAATTCAAGTCTTGCTGCGAAACATCAGTCCTGTCAGTAAGCTCAGAGGAGATATTCTGCTTCTAGACTGAGGAGGGCATGCAAGCTATGCACACTTCAGACAGTGAGGCACTGAAAGTGTGAGGTCAGTGCACATTTTAAATATATAAGAATATTTCTTTGAATAGAGAGGCCTAAAATCACATCAGTTTGTCCACAATAAAAAAAAAAACAAAACAACTACAGCAGGAGCCTGTTACTATGTTCAGTAAATCCATTTGAAATATTCCTCATTTCACATGAAGATTTTGCAAGACAAACGGATTCCATGTGATAGTAAAGATTGCAACATCGGAGTGAGCTTCATTCACAAAAATCAAATCAACTGAACAAAGATTCATCGTTTCAGCTTTGGCACTTGGTTCTGATGGTTAACCATGTGCACTGTTCAGCTGACAGATCAGCTTCCTTATTTGAGCTTCCTGGCTGGCAGCCACTGTTTTATCATCATGCCTTTGGCTAGCAGGGATTTTCAATCTGATCTGGAGTTTATAGCCACCTGCTTAATTGTTTTGCTGAACAAGAGGTCTTTAGCTGTGTACTTCTGTTTCCAGTAAAATACAGGATGTCACCTATACTTATTTAATGATGAATGTAACTATCCAGAATTGGGGTTATTATAATAATTTAGAACATCACTTAATGTCCGTAAGGATTAAAAGTACGTTAAATTGTGTTATGTGGGCTTCTCTTCAACAAAATTTAATCACCAAAGAGACGCAGGTTAATAAAAACAAAAAGATGTTAGGAAGGAGAAGCTGGCCAGCAGAACATGCAGTTAGAGCAGGGTAACCACTGGGTTGTATTAAATCTTGTCTTTTGGAACGCCATCCCAAGACATCATCTGTGTGTGAGGGTGAAGCTGGGAGTGAGTGTTGATAGGCTACAGCTTGTTTCCATTCTGAGATGCCTTTCTGATGGAACCCAAGTCAGTAACGAGCAAAGATGATTAACTCGTGTCTGCTGGAGAGCTGGGTGCAGGTGGGATCTGCTCAGGCTGTTCCTTCCTGACAAACCCATTCGTCATCACTTACAGCAACCACCACAAGTGCCTGAAAAGCCTTTCTCACCTCAGTGGGCACCTGAGGGCAGGAAAACACATTGCTGTTGGGAACTGGCTAGAGCTGACTTGGTGCTAAGGATTATGGCTTGCTGGAGCGACAGAAACAAATCTCTTTATTAGGTGACAAAACATCGGATCCTTGCAGTGTCCCCGTGTGCTCGCACAGCTCGGGACACTCAGCAGATCCTCTCCCAGACACTCTCCAGATCCCACAGGCAGACACGGACAAGTCCTGTCCATGTCCTTGCCCTCCCCCAGAGGAAACAGAACATGTGTTAAGTACAGAGGATCAGAGCAGCAACAGGGTTTTAGATCAAAATCTGTCTTTCACTTTGTCCGTCCTATTTTCCTGATTCAGAAATCCATGTAACTGGCAGAGAGAACTCTTAGATCATCATGTAACTGGTTTTTACAGCATGGTCACAGAATTCCATTCAGTCACTCCTCTTTTTGAGCATAATAACAAATACCAAAATGACATGTCATTCAGGAAAGAAAACCACTTTTTCTGTGTTTTAGATTCTTCAAAATAAATGTTCTTATTTTTGGTGCTCAGTTTGAGTGAGGAATTCTCCTTTGGAAGTTATTGATTATTGCCATAGATTCTCATTACACTTTTATTTTAAAATTGAAGACCACTTGAGTATCTGTGTCCCCATGATGGTAACACTTTCTTAGGAGTTCACCTTTTAATCAATCAATCACTCCTCATTCTGAGCATCGACAAAGCTTCATGCAGCAACATTAATGTTATCAACTGAATGAACTGTTACTAATTAACTGCTATTCTTGCTCTTGGATGCACAACCTCAGTTCATATTGAAATACAGGACGCCTCTGAAGAAGTGCAGATCTAAAAGTAGTCTTGCCCATATTTACTTCTCTTGCCCATACTTACTTCTTTAACTTAAAAAATTAAGCATCAAACTGTCTGTATTACATCAGTGGGTACTGTTTAAAAGACAAATAATTCTTCAAAGTGTGTCAGTAGCTATAGATCAAGATAAGCATATTTAATCACTTGACAAAAAAAATACATTGCAAACTAATTCCTGGCTAATCAATCTTATCAGTGAGAACAGTTTACCAGCTTTTAATTACCTTTGTTATGCAACGCTCGTCTACACCACATAATTGCATTATTCTCTTCTGACTTACCTGCCTTTCTCTAGGTCATCTTCTTTTCCACTTTCCCACTGCTCCCAGAATGAAAGACTCACTAGACCAAAACAGTTCTGATGCTCTTCGTGGCCAGGGCTAACAGCAGCGGTTCACAGTCAAGTATAAAGCAATACTCAAACCATGTGTGCAGAGATAATTTCTCATTTAATTGGCAAAAGCTGCAGGGAGTCAGAGGCTCCACATTCTGCAATTTTGTGCTTTTCTACAACTGTCACCCTGCTGGTCTAAGTGGTTTCTCAGCAAGGATAGAAATAGCCCTTCTATTGTCACTCTGCCTCCAACTGCTTCAATAAAATCTTTAACTGCTTTTCCAGAAAAGGAGGCGAGGCCATGACCGAGATTTGTTTTGAATATATTACAACAATGCTTAACAGCTCCTGTTGGGAAAAGCAGAAGAAACCAGAGGAGGACTTAAAGTTTGTCGTTAAAGTAGAAAGGCAAGAGTAGCCTGAAAAAAGAAAGTATTGAGGAATCTTTGTGGGGAACAAGAAGTGATAAAGTGAAATAAATAGGTTGGGGGGAAAGGAGGGGAAAAGAGAATAAAAGAAGCAGCAACTGTAGGGTTTGATGTAAGAGGGGAAAAAGTAAATAAGCAAGAAAAATACCAGAATCAATAGATGTTGGGAAAACTTCTGCAAACTTTAACACCAACTTTCTGGCCTCTCACTGTGTGTATGATCCTCCCAGTTGCATCGGAGCCAAATTTTTAGTAAAAATAAAAACTTTCCACAACATGTGGACAAGAGCAAGGTAGAAGCCCCTTTTACAAATAGCCAGCCTGTGCACATCCAGTGGTTACTGCCATTTCAAAGTAGTGTAACTTGCCCTGGATATTAAATTGCCCAAGCAGGCCTGGTTCCCCTCATTCACATTCAGAATAACCTCTTGACTTCTTGAGATGTTATTCCAAATCAGTCCCCAGAGCAGAATTCATGGCACATGGAATCTTAAATCCTGCCCCTGAAATGGTTCAAAAGATCCAATACACTTAATGGAATGTTTGCCTCTGCCCTGGAAGCATTCCTAGGAAGAATCCTGGGATTTCTGAAAATCAGGACTGTGCTGTTTCAGCAAGAGTTTTGTACCTCTGTCACCTGTCCATGGAGCAGGACAGCAAAGCTGCCCAGTTCAGACTGAGTCCAGGAAATTCAGTCTCTGCTGGACTAATTCCAGACTAATTTCGCCATCATCCACCCACTCTTTGTCACCCTCAGAGGGCTCCCAGCACCCCAGTTCACCTAGTTGCAACAGTGTGGGTAGGTTATACGAGTTCATGTCTTTGGAGCTAAAATTGTGTTATTCTGTCTGAGTAATTGATATTGAAATTGAATGTATTCAAACCATTCCATGGTTCGCATAGAAACATCCCAGCACATGGCATAAAAATTATAAAAAGAGAATTTCCTCACATTAAATCATTTCAGGTTAACCTGTACCCAGTGGAGGTGAACTTTACAGATTTGAGAGATTCGCTGCTATTTTATGTACAACTGACTTTAATTAAGAAAGAAGAATTAGAACCCCAACTGTTTAATACTTGGATTATTATACAGACTTCATTGCCAATTCCAAAGGTAGCATGAAAACATTACAGGCCTTATTTTCTAATTTTTTTGTTCTTTCTTTAGTGATGGTGGCACAAAACTTTCATGTAGGAAAACTCTCCACATCACTGAATTAATGAACACTAAATAATTTTGGCACTGGAATGAAAATTGTAAGCCCTGAAAACTTAAAACAGGATATCCTTTAAAAAAAAAAAAGAAAAAAAAAAAGACAGAGAGAGGAGTGTGTGTTTAAAATTAGCAGAAGTCTATTTATTCAGTGCGTAGGGGAAAAGGAATGTCATTCCCCCATTTTCACTGGTGAGCTCTGACTTAAATTTACTGAGTCATAAATATTTGGCTAAAATAACCCTAAGTAATCCTGGGGTGGATTAGTGCAGGTATGGAACTTGAAGGGTTGAATGACTTGTGTGAATACATGATACTCACAGGTTGGTAGAAGTTCAAAAGACGTCATCAGCCATGGCCTCTAGCCAGGACACACACGTGAATTTACAAATTAAGTGCCCTAACCCCCATTTGACTTAACCTAGTTCACTGCTACTTTCTATTTTTCTACTCCTTTTGTTATTTTAATCTCATTAAAAGCTTTGCAATCGATTCAAAGGCAGGTCTGAATCATTACGGCTATTCCCAGACTGTAGGCGCTGGAATACAGTTGGTATGTGTAGAAGTTCACACCACAGAGTCTGAAGAACTTTAATTCCTGAAGTCGTTTGTTTTCTGGTTCATCTGATCTCCTGATTATTTTTGTTCTGAACTGATCTCTGTGGTTGCTACAGGATCCTATTAGCCTGTGAGAGCCTTGACAAATCTGGAGCCTGTTTTGGTTACTCAGCAAGGCAGGATATATTCAGCGGTGTAGGAAAAGGAGGCCTCTAACCTTTAGGATGTAGGCAAAGTGTCACTCTTCCTGGATGCTTTCTCCCCATTAAGCGCTGTCAGGACAGACAGCAGAGCAGCTTTTCTGCACGTGTGCTCCACCCCCACCGCCCCGGAGCTCGCAACTTCCAATCCAGGGGGAACGGCTTCCAAATTTGTTTTTATTACGAGTCGAAACAAAAGCTTGCGTTTCCGCCGAGCACGGTTGTCAAAGACTTTCTTTTGTAACACCTTAAGATCTGGCAGGCTGAATTTTTCAAGCATTGTCTGAGGGTCTCGGCATTTTTCCACGTTAATCTCTATCAGAGCCGGTACAGTCGCGCACACGCTATCCTTGCTCTCCCGGTTGTTAGAAACAGATTTCCCGTGGGAAATCACGGCTTCCCCCCTCCTGCCACCCCGCGGTGCCCGTGCCGGGTGCGG
>VWZN01002258.1:1321723-1335040 GCA_013396955.1 Regulus satrapa
CAGTCAAAGCTGGGCTACAGATTTGAGAGTCGTTTGGGGCTTTTTCTTTCTTTTTTTTTTTCCACTGCTATTGCTTTCCCTGGGTGAGATTTAGTCACCAAATTATTAATATTTTCTTTTCACCACTTACCTATGAGCGCCTCTTTGCAGGTAAACCTGCCTAGAGTGCAACACTTCGGACAAATTTCCTATTGTGTGAAATACCTGATAGCTGGGCCTAGAAGAACACTCAGCCTGTGGCCCCATTTTCTATCATAATATCAGCTATTAAGTGATAACATGTAAAAGGATTCCAGGTAATTAGCTATATCTTTTCTTACAGTAGTATGTGTAAGTGGTATGTGTAGTATATCCTGTTATGGGTAACACATATTAATTATAGAGAGCACATGGAGAAAAGTTTCAAACTTAGTTGCGGATATTTTAAACCAAAATGCAATGTTTCATTTAAGGATGTTTCAGTACTAACAGAAAGAGCTGACCGAAATTTCTTTTATGTACTGTGTCAATAAATCTGGTTTGTGAGTAGAAAAGTGGTTGGAGGATCAGGCAGGAGTTGCCCAAGTGAGGAGCACTGTTCTCTACCACCTCACATTCCTCTCCAGCCCTGCCCCCGGCTCCGGGGCTATCCAGTAACACTTGCAAAGAAACCTCATTAAGATGTCATGTTTTGTCAGCCTGTCAAGCCTTGCCTTTTGTCAGTGCCTGAAGATTGAGAGTTTAGTAGTGGGCCATAATCCCAGCTGGTCACAAAAGCACGATGGTCACCGGGCAAAGCAATAGCCCCAAGTGAGCCCACAGCCCTCTGTGGAAATTTAAATTGCTTTCGTTTCACGGCATTTGTGCAAATGACGAGATGTTCTCCTAATTAATGCGGGGGGAGTAGAACCCCTGTAAATTGCTGAGTTCATCGCATGCTCGAGCTGGGAAAGAAGTGCTTGCTCACCTTTAGGGATGAGGAACTGCAGTGACCTGGGTGTTTGCACCCTTTGTTTTGCTGGGCTGGGGTCTGTGTGCGTTCAAGTCACGTTCCCCAAGCATCAGCTGAGTTACAGTTCAGCCTCACAGCCCTGTGGGTGCTCTGTTTTGAAAAATATGGTGACAAAACATCTCTGAAAAAAGGGAGTGGTTTTAATTTATTTCCATTTCTTATATATCTAGAAAAAATTAATTGCTTCAGATCAGGAAGTTCTAGATATCATACTCTAGTGCTATTGGATACAGGATTGATTTTGACAAATGCTTGTGATTGCGTTTTAACTTATCGGGAAAAGAAAAAGATTTATTGTGCAGTTACTGTTTAACAGAACACTGAGTGAGTAGGAAGTGCTGGTTGTGTGTTGCAGGTATTATAAGTAACAATGGCATGAGTCTAAATTCTGATTCATTAATTTCATTTTCCTTATTGGAACTGTTATTAATTTTTATAATAATGATCCAAATCTATCATAGATGTGGGAAATACATAACTGTATCATACATATAGATATGTCATAACAAAAAAAAAACAAAAAAAAAGTTGTGTTGTGTGTCAATTGATTTAACAACATTTTCCTAAAATGTTTTCTCCATGAAATTTTTAAGGTATCTTCTACATTACTCTACATTTTCTTCCGTGTGCTGTTTAATCTCTAAAGAGCCAGGGGAGACCATATCAGCAGCCAGTGCTGTGCAAACAAAAGGAGTAATAAAATATATTCTTAAATCAGCTACCAGGGTCCAGAAATTAAGGGCAAGGGTTTGGCCAAATGACCCCATGTAAGCTTTAGAAGAAGATAAGGCCTAGACTCTACAGGAAGAAAGAAACTCTCATCAAAGGAATTAATACTCCTGGTACCATAGGCCTGATTCTCATTGACTTGGATTATCAAGTTGTTTGGGTCATATATTACCTAATGATTTGAGAACTTTTTGTTTCATAAATACAGCACTCTCAAAACAAGAAAGCTGGTTAAGGAAATAGCAACAAATACATTTTTAAAGTCCAGGGTATGTTTTGATTTGGGAAAAGAAATAAAAGATATCTGAATACCGTTGTCAGTGGTATTCATATATGATACAAAATAGTTTTGTGAATCTATTTAATGATTATATTTTCATTTAGTAGAAAAGAAAAGAAATAGCCCTTGAAGATATCAGGCAGAGATTGGAAGCCAACAGATCTAATGCAGAGCATTTTTCAGCTTTTCCCTTCAAATTGTTTTAACTTCATAGATTCCATTTTCTTTTCCAGTTTCAAGACCTTTAGGGTACTTTGCATAAGTCTTGAGAGGCGTGGACAAAACCTGTAGAGTTAATTCCCTTTCTGCCTTCAATCTTCCCAATTCCAAGACATCCCCGGCTGGCAGTGCCGTGAGCACCAGCAGCTCTTCTCTGCACAGACAATGGGAATTCCCCAGTCCTGGGACACTTCCTCATTCTTAGGGCCACCCAGGCAGCTGAAGAAAGACAATCAGCAGATCTGCCTCATTGCTGGGTATAAATGTTGTATATTTGAGAGCTTCTAATTGACCGAAGGGAGAATAATCTCAGGGATGAGGTCAAGGCTGAAGGAGTCCTGGAATGTGGAGCAGCTGAAACAGATGATGTTAAGGAAAGTAAGCTCAGATTCCCGATTTTATATGTGAAAACCCTGGGCTGCCATTTCAATTAGGAACATAATCTTGGGTTTGTTTAGGACTCCTCTGCCCCCTGTATCCCTGTTTTATACATCCACTCCTGTGATTGTGGGGCAATCAGAGCCCCCAGCAGTAATTCCACAGCATTTAACCTTCATCACACAGGTGACTACACAAAGCAGTTGTGAGTTACAAAGAAGTTCCAGATGTGTTTAAGTAAAGCTGGTTACTGAGAGAAACCACTTTCAAAGCTGAGTTCCTAGGATGTATTTACACGAGTAATAAAGCCTGTAGTTAAAAGGTAGGGTAAGGTTTCAGCAGCAGTGCAGGTTTTTTTGGCACTGATGCCTGTTGTTACAGCTTCAAGCAGGCCAGGAGGAAAGCCTGATCAATACAGATATGGTACTAAATACAGACAACCAAGCCAGTGCTTTATAAACCATTCATATCTCTTTTCCCACCCTCTTGCTTCCTTCTTAGTCACCGCGTTCTTTAGTGCTATTGAAAGAAAAGGTCATACTAAGCTGCAAACACTTTAGTGTGTTTAGTAGCACACTCTGCATCACTCTCAGAAAGCAACTTCATAGTGGTAGCTGACATTGGAAAAATGTGCTGAAATAGCAGGTTCTCAAGAAAGCCTTATCTTCTGATTATTATTTGTTACTTTTTACTGGAGTTCTATAGGCAGAAAGCTGAAGTTAATCTTGTCTCCCCTCGTGTTTCAGACAGCCCCATTCAGAGGCCTTTGATGTCAGTGCAAAGAATCCCATTTTTAGTGGCCTTTGAACCAGATGTAGTAAAAGGGCAACTGAGCATTTGTAGGGGTTGCAACTGGGTAACTTGCTTAAAGGAGGAGAGCTCAGATACTTGTTTCTGTTTTCTAATTTTTTAATTGCTTTTAGCATTTATATACCATTAAGAGTAAGGTAGGTACTTGGTAAACAGTGAAGAGGACTAATGCCTCAGCTCTGACCGTGTTTCAATTTATTTAAATAAAAGCAAAGTAAAGAAGGAGTTGTGTGGCTGCTTTTCAGCCACACTAATTTAATGATTCCTGCTGGTTACAGCTATTGTGAAATTTAGGAAGGAGTTTGCATAAGATAACATATCCTGCTGTTGTAGTGTACTGGAGACAGGGCTCCGATCTCTGGATAAGGAATGCTGCAAAAATCCTAAGTGCTATTATCACCACACTCCACTCTCCCCAGCATCTGAACCTGACCTCCCATCCTTGATCCAAACAATCTCTGTCTTTGTGGAAATAACAGGATTTAACAGGAAGCTCATTTTCTATAATTATTATGTGAAACGGTTCTTTTCCTTCACATTTATTCATGTTTGAGCATGTTACTGAACAAAGAGAATTCCATATCAAAATGTGATCAATCTGAACACTTCTGGCATTTGTAAAGACCGGACAGGGAGCTGCCAGCACATAAGAAGCTGGAGGTGAAAAACCAATGTGGCTGTCTTGCCAAAAGAACTTCACCCATTTAAAAACAAGCAAGGACTTGGGAGGGACAGCTTGTTTCTGGGGGTGCAATGGCAGGGAAGAAAACTCGAGCACCAAACAAATCGTTTTGGGCAGAAGCCAATCTGGAGGGTGGTGTGGAGAGGGAGGGAGTGGTGTGCATGTATAAGGGTTTGGGTCTGGCCTGGTTTTCCTTCCTCAGCAGACTGGTAGGAAACTCGTGGTCAATCATTTGCAGTGCAAGTGCCTGGGGGAGTCTGGAGTCCTGGGAGGAGAGAGAGGTGTAAAGAGAAGCTGGAGAAAGGGGGCTTGAGACAGGGGATGTCCCCAAAGCTATGGCTGACCCCCAGGTTATTATGGAAAAGTGAAATCCATGTGCTTCTCTGACAGCTCCTCCTTGGGAGCTCCCGTTCTTGGAGCTGAAGCCTGCCTGGATGCCTTTGAAGAGGCTTTTTTCTGCATTTGTTGGAGAACCAAAGGACCACAAGCCCTGAATCCACTGTGCTGCCTGGCTGCTGGAGAGGTGAGTGTTGGCCAGTGCCACTGCTGTGCCCTGGGAGCTGAGGGAACAGCACTGGGGGGGCTCTGGGGCACTTTTTAAAAGCTCTCTTGGAGCAGAGATGCAGCAGCTTGGGTGGAATAAAAGCCTAAAGCTTGTGCTCCAAATCATGTGGTTCATAGCCCTTCTGGCTGTGAAGAGCTTTGCAACATCTGCTGGCTTTTAATTAAGAGCACAAATTTTGCAGAAAAGCTTGGCCTCTCTGGGTTCTGATGATTCCTTTTTGCCTGGTTAAACACTTTGGGGGCTTTTCTCTTGCTGTGGCTCTGTGATGTGACCTGCAGGTGACTCCAAGTATTGAAATACCCTGTGTTGGAGCCCTGATAGAGAGGAATATCTGTTTACAAATCCATAGGTGAGACAGCTGGTTTTTTACAGTTACATGTAATTGCCTTGTTACATAATAGGGCAGTCTGAAACAAAGCTAAATGTTATATGTGATGGAAAAAAATGTGCACATTTATGGCAAGGACCTGATTTATTGGAAATGATGTGGCCCGGTGGACCAGACTGTTAATGTCGAGCAGTCTGATAATAATTTATCCACCTATATAAAAACCAAACAGGCTGGTCATAACCACCTTTATTCTGTAGCAAATCTCCTCTTCAAATTTGTAATTAACAATGTTTGTAAGAGATTTAAGTTTCTGGTGCTGCCTTGTAGTACAAAGAAAGGTTCTGCAGCAGTTACCAGCTACTAATGAAGTTAATGACTCCTTATTGCAACTTCTTGGTAAATCCAATTTTAAAGACAAATTCAGGTCTGACCATTTCTTTTTTGGGAGGATCCACAGCTGAGACTCATCAGTTTAGCAACAACCTTGACACCATGTTTGAATATATAACCTTTCCTCTCCCCAAGTAACTTATCTCTCACTAAGAAAAGACTTTCAGAGAGAAATAAACAAGTGTCTGCCTGTATGAGCTAGTAAAGGGAAAATAAAATGAAAAATGAACTTGTATTATTTAAACAGTGTGACATGACAAACTGCAAGTGCTGCTCACACCTAGCCCTCTGAGAGCAGCTTGCTTTGTTGATAAGCTTTGATTGAACCTGAACCTTTAGTTCCTGAACGTATTCTTGTGAACAAATTACATTTTGCAATGGCATCATAACATAATGGTCCAGATTCGTTGGAATGAAATCACACAAAAGTCGGAACACAAAGACAAGGCCAAGTTGAACATCAGTGTTGGTGAGTGGTCTGTCGTTGGATTATTATTCCTAATCATAATTAATAATATTATTATACTTATTGCAGTTTGGGGCAGGGCTGTCTGGGGGCTCGGAGCTGCAGTGAGAACTCTGGGGTAACACCTGCAGCTCCTGTGTGTGGGCTGTGGGGCCTGGGGTGCTGCAGGTTTGACCCAGCGAGCTTAAGGAAGCTCATGCATTGATTGCCAAGGTGCATGTGCAGTGTTGCAGCCCTTCCTGCAGTGCTCAGGGTGCACAGCTGGCTCTGTGCATTCTAAAATACACTGAGGTGTGCATTACAGACCCAGCCCGGCTTATGGCAAAGAGGTAATTGCCAGGCAGATCCAGGTATCCAAGCTTTTGCAGCTTGGTAAATCCCAGAGGGCACAGATATCCAAAGCAGCCCCGCTCACAGAATTCGTGTCTGTGGCAATGTGGTGTTTAGTCTGGTTTGTTGGAAGAACAAGAGTTGACAGCATCTTCCTTGATGGTTCAAAAGGAACAGCCCTTTCCAGAAGAGGCACAGGGCTGCAAAGTAAACACAGGGAGTTAGGAGACGAACATAAACCTAATGTAACATGGGAATTCTGAATCTATTTATCTGTTCTCATTGACATGGCTGTACTTACTGTGGAGGGTCTTGACCTCACATTCAGTTTAAGAACACAAGCCTGGGAATAACAGCGGTGCAGAACTTCAGGCATGGCAGGATTTCTGTGCATTTTGTGCATTTAAGTGCTTCTGAGCCCTTCTGTGTGGCTGAGACATCGGGGTAAGAGAAGTAGAGGGAGAGTAACTGTACCACACGACCTGCATGGAAGTGTGAATGCAGCTGATGGAGCTTTCTCACATCTCCACAACTGCATTTCACCCTCCCTTATCAGGGTTGGTAAAGAAAGTTTCCGTAAATCAGATTACAAGGGAAGGGTGCCAAAAGAGTGCTCTCCCTGAGCTCCTGGGGAGGAATACCAGAGCATCAGCCAAAACAGGACAGGAAGGTAGAAGGGTTTTGTGGGGAAATGGGAAAGATAATGAGGAAAAACAATAGACAAAGCATGGGGAAAAAGAGAAAGTCAATTAACTCACATTTCACAGAAGAATCTTTTCTATTATAAAGACAACAGAAATAAACAGGAGCAGGAATAAACAAAAAGGAGAAAGATACTATAGGACATTAGTAGGAGATGTAGAGAAAGGGAATAAAGAAGCAGGGTAAAGGAAGAAAATGAGATGTTAATCTCTGGCCAAATGTAAAGTTTATCCTTCCAGCAGCATGGCTGGGATTTTGCTTCTGTTTTTTGCCTCTGAGTGCTTCTTTAAAGCAAAGAGTTAAGCAGGCACCAGGCTGTTTAGAGTGGCTGCCTGTCATTTGAGCTTCCCAGGTAGTCTGCTCTTTCCCTGCTGAAAATTCTTCAGCTGCGAACATTGTCAAGCTGCAGTTGTGTTGTTAGGGGCTTAGAGAAAAGAGAGAGTCGGGAATAACTTCTTATTAGTGTTACTTTTCACACATTCAAGAAAATACATTATGGCAAGCATCGAAAAGAAAATTGAGGCAAATTAGAAAGAAAAATAAATTCAAAAAACTGTTTCATTCTTTGAAGGACTTGATGAGGGAGGACATGAAGAAGGACTGGGATTTGTACAACTCCAAGAGCCTGGCTGCATTCCTTTGTCAGTATTTTTATTGACTCTCTCTTCCAAAGAAACAATGATGCTTCAAGCTGTTCTCTGGAGCCTGGATATACCTTGCTGACCTAAGGAGGCACAATGCACCACAGCTGTTAGCCAGGGCTGTGTGTGCTGTTTGATCTGGAACAAAAGAGCTGGGATCATACTTCTCTCACTCTGAAGTGCAATTGTTTCCATGCCTTTCCAGTTTTGAGTAACAGCATTTCACACATTAGAAAGGCCATAATGTAATTTATTATCCCTGGCTCTGGAGCAATTTATTATTGTTTTGACATTTTTCCTTTTACTGTTTTATCTTTTCTCAGTCAAGGAGAAGAAAAGTAGGACTCAGAGTTTCTGCTTTTGATATTTGCAATTTTGCCAGCAAAGTTTAGCCTGATGTGTGTATGAGTTAAAGTCAGACTGGTAGTGACTCTATAATGACAAATAGCTGACGAGGACACGGGACTTGTATTTACTTTGTGATGAGTCAGAATCTGCAGGCAAAGATCTCAAATGTCCATCATTGCCATAATGGTGATGGGCAGAAAATCACTGACTACAGAGCAGCTGCAAAAAGCAATGAGGATTATTGCAGGCTCCAGTTAAATAGCATAAAATATGAATTTAATCATGATTATCAGCTTTTCCACTAAATCCCATTGAGTCTGACCAGCTAGAGTGTCACTCAGGTACTTTCATTTGCTTTTAGTTACTCTGAGAAAGATGCCTGAGCTATTAATGAATTGAAGCCATTGCTTTCAAATAGTCTCTGTCTTGAGTTCTGAAAAAGCACTGAGGCCTTTAAACCTGCAGAATATAATTTAAAAAAAAAAAAAAAAAAGGAAAAAAGGGGGGCATTGAGAACAAGGAGATGTGAACAAGCAAAGATTGTTACACAGCTGGAAAGTGGCCACCCAAGAAGATCTGGCAGAGAAAGTAAAGTATTAATAGCATTATTAATCTACTGAGTTGGACTGCCAGTAAAATAAGTAGAGAAAGCAAGATCAAGGAGGAGAAGTTATGAGGCAGCAACACAAATAAAGTAACAAATTTACAGTTCTCAGGGGTACTGAGATTGTGGTTCCTGTTACCAAACTGTGAGAGTACACAAGGACAGCAGCTGTGCCAAACGTTCAGATACTGCAGTTCGCAGTGGGATAAAGGGCATGACACTGTTTAAACTCAGTACTCTTCTTGCATGTGGTAAATCCTCCATAATTATTTACTACAGAAGCCATTTTTCATGGGTTTGAGGGGAGGGGTTGAGCACTGAGTTAATTAATGCGTTTCTTCTACTCTCACTCTGCAGAGTTCTGGCACTGTGGCACTGGGCCACTGGGACATCTTGTCTGTTTTGCCAAAAACTAAAAGTTGTTTTCCTGATGTTCTGGAGAGAATTTTTTATTTTTTCAGACAAACAGTTCCTGTGCTTTCAGAGTGTCTCAGACTGTCATTCATGAGAAGGTTGGGTCACAGTCCAAACTGCTTCTGAAAATCTGCATCTTTCCAGTCCATCAGCACTCAAGGCAATGCCACACCAGGCGCTGGAAGCCTCCATTGTGCTTCCAGCCTGTGTTTCACAGCAGTGCCTTGGCAGGAACATGCTGAGCTTTAATTAAAGGGGCATGTTTTATTTCTATGAAGAAAATTCTGCTCTGAGCCTGAGGTTTTCCAATGAAGTTCAGACGTATTTGCCGGTTTTCAGTGAAAACCTTGATCTGTTATTTTATTTCGTTGCTCTTGCCTTCCTGACAGTCACCATGACTCCACACAATGATTCTATGATAAATTTTTCAGTATATGTTTTTTGGAGCTAAAGGACATACTCTAGGAGTATTTGGCCTCCCTGAAATCAGCGTGGGGATATTTCATTTTTATTTTATTTTAATGTTTGGTTTGTAGCATCGACTTAAATGGCCCAAAGAGAAGGATGATCCATTGCATATGCACAAGAAGTGGTTGCTCCTTTCCCCTGTTCTGACTTTTCCTGGTCATGGCATGTTTACACAGTTGGAAAACTGAAGGTCAGATGGTTTAGAAAAGATTGACTAAATTATGGCCCAGGCTATTCCACATTAGCTGGCTTAGGAAAGGAGAGAAGAAAGAACCCAACACATCGGTGATTTCAGAGCCTATTAGAGATTAGGGCTCCTATGGATGGATTGAGAACAGATGCAGATTTCAGGCTAAAGGCCCGAGTAAATGCAATATCTGGGACAATAACTTCAACACAAAAGACTCATAAAATATCAAGTCTGTGGGGGAAAAAAACTGTATTTTTAAAATAAACAGATGAGTCCTATAAACAAAGCACGTATAGATAGAATTTCCTAGAAGTGTGAAAGGCAGACTTTGAAAAAATTATTTGGAAGAAGAGAATTAAAAACAGACCAGAAGGAAAACTGAAGCTCAATCATGAGCTGTCAGAGAATCATCACTCCCTTTTTGATTCCTCAGAAGCAGAGGAAGACACAGAGCTTCCCTCTGCTGCTTCTTTCCTCTCAGGAAAACAGTTTGTTAGTTTAGTTTGAAAATTCACATCTGTTTTATACAAACTCCATGAGTATTTTAAACTTCAGCTATTAATGCTGTTAAGACATCATTTTTGATGGTTTATGATTGGGATCACGTACTCCCTTCTCAAATCAGGAAATTAAGCCAGAAATCCCTATCTTGATAGTTATCTCTGAAATCAGTGACAAACTGAGCTGGGCCCTGCTAAGGGTTCCAGGCTGCTGGTCCCTCCCCGTCCCTCCATGGGCTCAGGAAGAAAAGGAATGTGCTGGGAATCCAAAGGTACCAGCCTTGAGAGACAGGGAGAGCTTTAGCATTACAGGTTTATTTTTTTAACTTGTCTCTTTGTAAGTAATTTGTTTGTTTTCAAAATCTTCCTACTTCCCTTTCCCCAAACTAACTTAAACCCAAGCAAGCATCCTGTTTAAAAGTAAATAAATAAACAAAAAATCTAGCTATGTAATCAAATCTCAAGTATGTTCCTTATGTAAGTGATCTGAACCAAGCATGAAAAATCCAGACTTCAGGCATTTTATACCACTATGTTCTAGGTTTTGACTTTTAAAAGATTTTTTCTTTGTTGTACAAGACACCTTTGAAAAACAGTTACTGTACAAGGATAGAGAATTTTGATGCATTTTCTTATCTCCTTCCAACACTGCAGGCCTCTGTCTTTGGAAGTGTATTCAGAATTTCTTCTCTTTCCTCCTCTCGGGGTTTCTCAGAATCTCTTGGTTCTATAAAGCAAATCCAGGCTGCTTTGTCTTTCAGAAACTAAAGCAATACAGGAAATGGCACCAAACCTTTTAGGTTTAATCCTGATAGACATTTTCTATGATGATTTAGGAAGTCACCATCTCTTTCCAGCTTTGATCCACAGCTGCCACTGAAGAGATGCTGATAATTCCCCACTTGAAGGACGGTATCTTAAATAAGCCCAAAAGTTGAAAAAAGCTGCATCTTGCATAAGCTTTAGTATCCATTGGTATTTTGAAAAATGTCTTTTTTGTCCAAGCTGGATGATCAGAGTTAAACTTCAGTGGTCATACAGAATGAAAGCTCTGTTTTTGGGGCATTTGAAATGCATGGTTGGTTTTATTTTCCTCTTAATTTTTGTATGCTGGCTGTATTTACATTTTATGCCCAGATGGTTTTCTTTAACTTCTTAGTATAACTTACATGTAACATCTTGCAAAAGCTTTGTTTTCTTGATTTATGCCTCTGTGTTTGAATAGCTTGAAAACTTTGTTAGGGCACCTAATGGGGAAATGCTTTTTTAGCACCGTGGATGGCTGTTCTCTGTCAACAGAGAACTGCAAACTTGTGGTTTGTGTGTGTTGTTGGACAGGATTACAGTCATGTCCTGCTGGGGGTTTAGATTTTATCCTTGAAGCAGCCTAAAACCTTTACCTTCAATTGAAAATGTTCTTTCTTAGCACATTAATAGCTCAGAAATCAATCAAGTAAGCAATTTATATTTTTCATAAGGAAGCAGATTCTTCCCAGATAATAAAATGCCATAGGAGATGCCAAGGCCTATATGACAAAGATCCAATCTATGAGCTGATAGGTGTGACATGAACTATCCATGAAAGGAAAATTCAGCTTTAGGTAGAACTAAAAAAAAGCTCATTTAGAGTAGATAAAAAGCCTGTAAATACCACTGGCTTGTACACAGCATTATCTGAAAGAAAGGTTTGTAAAGAAATATTACTAGAGAACTGTAAAATTACTCTGCAATCTGATGTGCAAGTCAGATGTCCTGCACAAGAGATAATTCTGCTCCAAGAGTAAAAGCACCTGCTTTGTACTGACAGCCTAAAAAATAAGGATGTAAAGAAATCCATGGTGTTAAATTGAACTGCTGAGGGTGTTCTCAAAACAGAGTAACAGAGGTTTTCTCTCTTCTGCATCTGGAGAGGGCCTGAGGGCTTTTGAGATTAATTGAAAGATGAAGTAAAACTGTGAATGAAATTATGCAGCTGGCACAAGGAATTGATTTCTTATCAAGTATGTCTATGCCAGTTATAAAGTGGTTTAGCTGCAGTGACTAACGAGTGTTTCTGTTCCACTGCTGGACAAAATGACCTAGAGATGCTCACCAGCAGCACAGTGCTCTCAAAAGATGTTGTTGCCAGAGTTCTATTTATTTTGGGGGAAAGAGGAGTAGAAAAGCATCTTGTTTTTGTGAATGTAGTAGAAATTAGGTCAGGTACATCAAATTTACTGTAAATTCGTCACCTAAACTGCTGAAGCCGGAGCTGCACTGGTAAAGTGAAGGGATTGGCAGTTACACCTTTCCAACCCACTGAGAACTTTTCAGAGAGGAAGGACTTCTGTGCAGTCCCAAGGAGATGAGATCGGTTCCCTCCTTTCAGTCTGAGAATCTTTCCATATACATTCCTTTGCAGCTCACACCCCCTTCGGCCAGTGCTTAGAGGAAAATACAATGTTAAATTCACTGTGTTGGTAAAACGTCATTGGAAAAGCTGGAAAAGAAGAGTTTTCACTCAGCCAGGATTTGGATGTTTTGTAAACCTGCTCTCTGCATTCATCTCAAACACCAGCACATGCCAGCACTAGGAACAACCTGAGGCATGATGTGATCTGCAGCTTTGAGTGGAAGAACAAGTCTTATTTTCATTGACCACAACCTTTGTGCTTGCCAGGGTTGTACAGCCCTGCAGACCAGCATTGGTAAAGGATGAATTTTTATCAATCAGTCTTACGATCAGTTAATTTCGGTGGAGAATTTAAATCCTTCTAATCTGTTTTAAAAAACTATTAGGACTTCATTGCTCTTAGGACTTCTTTACATCCCTGGGGTTTTTTTGCAGAATAGCACATGATTTCCCACAACAACCGAAGAAAAAAAGACTCATAGGCTGAGGATCCCTGGAAGCCATTTACTGTGTTCTGTATTATTTTTTTATTTATTTAATTTTGGAGTTGATTGTGTTTAATGCAGACGTGTGGTCTGTTTTAAGTTGTGCTGTATTATGAAACCTTTGTCTCCCAAATGATGTTAATTCTCTCTGCATCCCATAATTGTGATTTCTCACTTGGGGGGGAGGGAGAGTACCTGTGAATACATTGCAGTTCTGTAGGGCTCCCCTTAGGAACGCTGCTGGAACGCCAGCCCTGAGCCTTCCCAGAAGAATGTGGGATGAATTTAACTTTTCAGGGGGAAAAGATATTTAAAGCAATACAAGCTATGTAAAGAACTTAGGGATAGTCAACTAAATAGTTTTGTGTTGACTCCAGCTCTGTTATTGTCACGCAGTGATTG
>VWZN01002258.1:1335057-1373606 GCA_013396955.1 Regulus satrapa
TGTGTGTGGGTGGCGGGGGGGGGGTGGGGGGGGGGGGGGGGGGATATTCATGTGAGGACATGTGAAAAAAAGGCTCTTTCCCTTAGCATATCTTGGGGGCTTTTTTAGCCT
The DNA here is from genome assembly GCA_013396955.1 of Regulus satrapa. Lineage (NCBI taxonomy): Eukaryota > Metazoa > Chordata > Aves > Passeriformes > Regulidae > Regulus > Regulus satrapa. The sequence goes on from VWZN01002258.1 coordinate 1,335,169, forward strand.
TGGCCTTACTGCAACATAGTTTCTGTTGCTACACTCCAATCTGGATTTTTTCCATCATAATGCTATTTTGATCACTGACCTCTAAATGGTTCGTATCTCATTGTTCTGAAATTTGTCACATCCAGAGCTCGGGAGGGGAAGTAAATCCCATTTAATTTTAGATCAATTCTTTGCTCTGCAGATTTGGTTGTGTTCTGGCTCAAGATTTCTATCAACTTCTGAAGCCAGAAACACCAGGGAGCTGCAGGGGTGGGGTGGCAGTGTCACCCGAACGGCTCGAGTGGGACCTTGCTGCAGACAGAGATGCTGCGTTACCCCACAGGCGATGCCACCCCCAGCACACAGCAGCTGCTCTGGGGCTTCCCTGCAGGCAGCCCACGGCAGGCTGTGCTCGCAGCCCCGGCACGGCCCATTCCAGATGCACTGGACACCCCCAAGGGAAAGCAAACCTCATCCTGCCCTCCGCTGCCAAAGGGATTGAGGCACCTGTGGCACCGCTCCCGTTCGCATCAAGGAACGTTCAGAACAGCACTTGGTGGTTCTTAAACACTTGTTTAACCCTAAACAAGACCCGGACCATATTTAACCACCTGCCGGTCCCCAGCATAGGACGGTGCTGCTTTCAGCATCCCGGGGATATCCAGACCGTTCCGAATTCCCAAAGCCACTGACAGGACAGGGGAGGGAAGGGCTCCTCTCCTCTCCCCAGGGAAGGTGTGGGAAGGTGTCCCCTCCCCGGCTGGCTCCGGGGACAGGTCAGAGCTGTAATTGTTGGTGGCTCCCGCAGGTGGCTCCCGGTGTCCAGGGCCGAGTGGGGCTCCGGGAGCAGATGTGACACTTGTGTCACATCGTGTGCCAGAGTTACAAAGGGCAGCCACGGGAGACCTTGGCCCGGTTCCCACGGGATAGCGGCACCACGAGGAACACAAAGTGCCAGGAAGGTGTTGCACTGAGCAACTTAGAGAAGCACACCGACTCTGAGAGCAAATAAATGCACACTGTGAGCAGTAGTGGTAACAGGAGCAGCTGACGGAGCTGGGAGAGCTCAGCCTGGAGAAAAGGAGGCTCAGGGGGACCCTCTGGCTCTCCACAGCTCCCTGGCAGGCCGGGTGCAGTGAGCTGGGGGTTGGTCTCTTCTCCAGGTAACAAAGGGCAAGAGCAAATGACCTCAAGTTGCACCAGGGGAAGTTTAGACAGGAGCTTAGGAAAAAACCTGCACTGGAAGGGTTGTCAAGCCTGACAAGTTGTTGAACAGACTACCCGGAAGAGTGGTGAAGTCGCCATCCCTAGAAATGTACAGAAAATGTGTGGGTATGGCCCTTAGGGAAATGGTTTCGTGGTAAACAAGGTGGTGGTGCTGGGTTGGATGGGTGGACTTGATCTCAGAGGTCTTTTGGTCTTTTCCAGCCTTAAGGTTCTGTGATTCTCTGATTCTGCATATGAATTACCAGATCTATCCTAGACACTCTCTCTTCATCCTATTGCCCAGGAGGAAAGGATAAGATTTCTCTCCTTGTGGCCCAATTTTTTTGCAGTGTCATTGTAATTAAACCAAGAGTGGTGAGGGTGTTTTGCTTAGAGGAGCTCCTCTTACACAATGTGTTCCTGATGAACACAAAAGGAAACATCTGGTAGACAGAGGGCACAGGCAATGCAATTACATTTTATAACTGATCCAGCATGGCTGAATTTTCATAATGCATTAGTCACTACTGTGTGAATTAAGGTGGGGAGAAACAATGGATGTAGGCATAGAAGAGATGGGCACAGACATTGTGGGGATTCCATGAAGGACAGGGATGTCCAGGGGAGGAGCTGCCTGATGGCTTTCTCTGAAGACCTCCTGTGTGTAATTGTTCTGTACAGCGAGTAGCTGTGTTCTGACTTCTGTTAAATAGCCCAGAGGAGCTATTTAGAAGATGTTGCTGCAGTGGAACATTCTCTGGCTGTATTTCCCTTCTTCACATTTTAAATCTTACAGGACCTATTGTTTCCCCAAAATGTTTTACCAATTCCTTTCCTTCCTAAAGGGGATTCTTCCTCTGAGCATTTCTAAGCAAATCCTTCATATCTGTTTCAATCAAGCTTTTCTCCTGGTTCTATTGGTACATTGCCACTGAATTTAACTGGATCACATTGATGTAATTGAGAGCAGAACATTGGTTCCTTTAATGTTTCTGCACAACTTATCTGTTTCTCCAATCAGGATTTTTTTCACTGCTTGGAATTTCTTCAAATTTGTCAACATCTTCAGGGTAAGGAGGTTCTTCCAGTTCTAATACCACCTGAATTCTTTTTGAAGCACAGAACATGTTTCCACAGGCATGCTATTAATTATGGATATTTCCCTAATTCCACTTCTGTGAATATTGTCCAACAGTTCACATCTGCCTATCCACATCTGGTACAAATAAAAAAAGGTTTGGTGTTTTTTATATCAAACATATAATAATGACCATTTTGCTTTTGTTCTTATTTTTAAATCGAAGTTTGTAAATCCTTTTTTATATAATCTCTTAAGCCTTACAATATTGGTCAGGATGAGGCAGTTTTTTAATGCTTTACTTTGCTATATTTACTTTCTTGCTTCTGGACAACCAGTGATTCAAGGTCTGAGACCTTGTATCATTTCCCTTTTCAATATTTTCTCCATTTGGAGCTAACATAACCCATAACTAGAATAAACAAAGTTAGAAAAAACCATTTTCATAAGTAGGGTGAGCTGGGATACCAAGCACCCGTGGGCTGCAGAGGCTGTGATGGCTTTTTGTGCCTTCCATTTGAGGAGCTCAATGCAAATGATTCCCTGTGAGCACCGGGAGCAGGAGGAGGCATTGTGGAGCTAATGGTCGAATTAATTTTTAAGGAGTGTAATTTTATCTGTTCCTCCTCCCAGCCAAGACACAGACATGTATGTGCACAGAACCCTCTGACTTGCTGCTCATGCCAATCTCCTAATTGCATTTGTACTTACAAGTTTGGAGATTGGAGGTAACTGTTACAGCCCTGGCTCAGCTTCCCAGGGAAGTTCTGCTCTTCTCAGGCTGTGGTTTCCTAACACAGGTGGGAACAACCCTTGCTCCCTTTTCCCCATTTCATTGCTCACCTCAGCTTCTGCCAAAGCATGTTACGGAAATATATATATATTTTTTTTAATCATTTTGATGGAGAGGAAGAAATCTCTGTAATGGCTTCTTTTTACAGAGGAGAAAGGACAGCAGCTCAGCTGAGTGATCCTGTCACACCCCCAGCTGTGTGTTTGTGACAGAATGTTTCACTTGGGCATGTGCAACGAAATAAGGATGTTTTCAAGAAAAATCTGACCGTGATATGTATGGTACAGAACGATAAATCATAGATTTTTAGATACAAACACTGATTATAGTTCTATCAATGGAAAAAGAGTGGGGAGAGCTGTTGATGCGATCTAAATTTTGCCCTGTGGATACCCCTGTAATGTGTAAGAGGTTTTGCTTTGCAGAGGTTAAGTGTAAAGCAGAAAGTGACTCCATCAAGGCTTAACTGTCTGTGCTGGTCCAGAATGTCTGACCTCAGCAGCAGAACCTGAGTGGCCATCACAGTCAGCTGGAAAACAAGACCACAGGAGGTTATGAAACAGCTCCCGTGGCTCTCATCCAATCCCTCCTTTTTTTAATGGCATAAGAATCTTTGAAAAGAATCAGAGTCTAATATATCCCAACCAGCTCACTCTGAAACACTCCCAGTCCTGGCTGGATTAAGAACATGCTCCTGGTGCACTCAGCACTGCTTGTTTTGTCAATCAGTGAATCAAAACCATGCGGCAGATGCACGTGCACAAACCTTGTGATGCTTTAAAAAGTGGATTATGGATTAATTAATTGACTCTATTAGAATCACCTTGCTAGCGTTGGGTTTTGAACCCTGACAATCGTTAGGGACTGGTAATTAGACTTTTATAATGAGGGTTTTAAAGCTAAAATAATCTATACATCCATGGCATGAGAATTCTCTTTGACTATTTTGCAAAGCACCCACAAATTTTTTCAAGTGAGTTCATCCCTTGTTTAACTGGCTCTTGCCCCTCTAAACCTCGAGCATTACATAAATGCAGAACATATCCAGGCAGTTGTCATGAGTAGTCAATAGCTACTTTGACTCTGAGAAGGAAAACCACTTTTTTTATGTTTAAGTACTTAAGAGGATGGCTTATAACCAAACTGTGGTAACATTACAGTTCCCTGGAAGACACAGACTCTAAGTACTGCTACGTGACATTTATCCAGTTCCACCAGGATACTTCAAATCAGCTGTTAAAATCTCAAAGTATTTTAAAATCTAACAAAATAAAACCACTATTGACCTTTTCATCCATGTGACTCATGGACTGCTGATAGTAAAAGAAAAGTACAGGCCAGAAGCCTTAACCTGTGGCTGTAATTCCACACAAATCCTTAAGGTAAAATTAATAGTTTAACAAAGCTACCCTACTACAGGAAAACTATTGCAATATAAACACTGAGGAATGGGAACAAATTTGGTTGTGCAAATAAAACCTTGGCAGGATACAAATCCAGGTTGAGGTGTGTTTTTAGGTACCACTCCCTGTTTGGGTCAGCAGGGCATATACTGAAACGCTAAATATATTACAAATTGTGTTTTGGGGAAGATGACAAACAAGAATTTATGGGTAAAAGTAGAACTGGAAAGAAAGTCTGTTCCAGCCCTAAATAATGTGATGTATTGGGGTTTTGTGGCAAGGTTTTGGTAGTGGGGGGCTGCAGGGGTGGCTTCTGTGAAAAGCTGCTGGAAGTTTCCCCTGCAGAGCCAATTCCAGCCGCTCCAAGCCAGAGCTGTTACTGGAGGTATTTCTTTGTATTTGCTGGGGATCTCAGGCTTGCTCTCCCTCTCACCCACCTTTGTGTAAGAGTTGGGGTTTGCCAGGCAGATCAGTGATGTATCAATATTTAATAATATCTACTGGAAAAGTTTGAAACTGTGAGAAAAAATGTCTTCCCAGTTAAAGAGGCAAAATCTGAAACATCCACTAATTTGCATCTGCCTGGGTAGATGTAGGTGTTGAATATAGACCTTATTAGTAATCAGCATTCCTTATAAATTTGCTTCCTTCACTGCAAGGAGGGTAAAGTTGATGAGGTGCATTCATGTGCAAAGGAATCTCAGCTTTGCTTACAGCAAAGAGATGATCCATCAGCGCTGCTGCTGGCTTTGGAAGAGAGGGAAATGGATTTTTCCCTCTGTGCCTGGTGCCCTCCTGTGGTTTTTATGTTCAGCTACTCGGGAGTGAATTAAACTCATCAATGGCTGATTGTTGTGCTGTGTAAAAAGGTACAGAAGAGTTTGCCTGTTTAGTGGTTTTTGTGAGTGCAGTGTGTTCTGGAAAGCTGAAACACAGTTTTCCATGCAGCCAGTTGGATTTGGGTGTGCAAACTCCCTGAGTTTAGACCAAGACCATCTCTCCTCCTCACATGCTGCTGGACCTGACTCAGACCTGGCTCCTCCAAGGGCTGCTGTGGCTAAAAGGATTTGTGCTGGAGCCACTGCCTTCTGCAGTGATCCTGTTAAAAGGCCATCATGGATCTACAGGCACTTTCAAAGAACTAATTTTTGGTCAAATTGTTACACAGGATATGGAATTAAAAGGTCAAGGATTACTTCTATCAGAAAATGGAGTTTAAAATTTTTTTTCCCAGCTACCTTAACCTTGTCCCATTTTTCTTGCAGCTACAGCTGCAGAATTGCAAAGACGTTTCAGTACTTCATGCTATAAAATCTATGCAGGATAAAAGTTTCTTTGCACAGCACTTCTGTCATTAGAATATTTCTAAATTACTCATCTAGAAATTCCACTTTAAAATGCATCATTTAGCCACAAAAATTATGCAGAAAAACTTTATATAGAATATTCTTTACATGTCTGTGTATTATAATAATTTGCTCTTGCACAAGCAGGAGGTGAAAATTGTTGCTGTGGACATGCTGATGTAGGTTGGTGCAATGATTTTTGTACAGTGTTTTCTCAAGGTGCATGGCCAACAGCATTGCTGGAAACACTGATCTGGGGATCTCTATAAGCTTTGTGTTTCTTTTCTCCTCCTGCTTTTCCTACAAATTCAGAATCTACCTATAGCTTTGAGTGATTTCATCAGGAAAAAAAGTTCTGGAACTTTGAGTGGTTCTATATTGTGTCAGTATTGAGTGTTCCTCCCTTTCTTTTCCTCTTCTCCCCAAATTCTATCTTTATATTTCTTCAAATTCACATTCTTTATATTCATTGCACCCGGGATTCACCCCAATGCCCACCAGTTTGTCTGGGGTTCTAAATACTGAACAGAGCAAGATAAAGGATAAATGTGAAGCTCTGTTTTGATGACCTCAAGCTTTGTCACATTTGTAGGACATCCAAATACACAAGAACTGCACAGGACTTGCATGGGATTTCTCTCTCTGAGCTGTTTGGGCATTTTTTTACACATACACATTTTTAGTGTTCATCAGTTTAACCAAGCAAGTGAACACACTTGGTCAAATCGAAATATCTGATTATTTATTCACATAGAAACCAGTAAATTTTAGAGTTCGTAGCACAAAACCTGTTAAAAAAAGAAAACTAGCTATGCCACATAGCTTCTGTACCCTCAATAAAATGGCATCATTGCAGTTAAAATTACAATAAAAATGAAACATTCCAGATGACATCAGTTGGAACACAATGTGACAAATATAACGAGAAAATCCTTGTCAGAAATTTTACCACAAGGAAATACCAATAGCTAACACCCATATTCTCCACCTAGAAATCAAGAATATTTGAGTAGATCTTGGCAGAAAAGGCACAAAACACAAAGCAAAGCATGCTTGTGTCATTTCTCACACAGAAGCATTGACATTTGTGCAACATGGAAAAAGACCAGCATTTTTCCAGGCTCTTCCAATATCACAGATACTTAGGGAACAGATCTTCCCCTTATGCCAGTGTGTGACACCCAGTACAGAGGCAGTGAGTACCAGAAACAGGAATATAGAGAAGGGAACACACCTGCACCCTGCCAGGAAATCTGAACTGCAGAAGCTGCTGCAGTTGAATTGTTGAAGTAACCCAATCCACTGCAGGCTTGGAGTAACACACCCACGGGCAGGCAGCCCTTGTGGGAATTCTGAGACTGGCAGGAACCTTAACGATGCTGGAAACCCCTGGGGAACACAGGGCTGCCTCTTGCATTTAAATGTGCGATGCCAGCCTCCAAGGAGCATTTTTAAAGTAAGGTTGAGACCTTGAAAGGAAGGGCTCTTCCAAAGAGGGTGCTGCCTCTGGCACAGAGGAATGGCTTTGCTGATGTTAAGGTGTTTCAGAGCTACGGATGGATCAGAGATCCCTGGCATTTCTGCTGTAACAGGCTGGCACACAAGCCCTGGCAGCAGCCTGTTGCTATATTTCTATAACCAGCCTGTCCTCGTCATCACTGCTCGTGTCGTCATATTCCACCCGCGTCTGCTTCCTCATCATCTCTAAACCTCTCTTTTTGTATGTCTTGGGGGGTGTTGCAGAGTAACTCTTGAACTCGGGGGATCTGAGAGCAACTGGGGCCTTTTTAAGGGTAGCAGCAGCTGGTCCATGTGGCCTTCCATAGGGATTGGGCTGCAGGTGGGCTCTGTTCTTGTCTGCGCTCCCGCGCAGCTCCGGGAGGTGCTGAGATAAATCTGCCCTCTGTGAGTGCTCCCTGCGGGGTAACTGAGCCCTGGTGACAGCCTCGGGAACAGACTCTGCCTGCGATCCAAACAAACGTGAACATCCCGGCTGGCAACTGGGAGCTGAGTTTTCTGTGGGAGGTGAATGTGTGTTTTCTTCACTCGGAGCTTTCTCCCTTCCGGAGGCCTGGATCACCGGGTCCGATATTCCAAATATTTGCCTCCCTGACTCTACCCTCAGTGCGTTCTCCTGGCTTGCTCCTGGATGTAGGGAAAGAGGAGCAGCAGCCTCTGTGTTTGCGCTGTCGGGGCGGTCGCCTGCGGCTGCGGGGCTGAACTCAGAGTCCGAGGAAGCTGCCAGGGGGTCTCTGCGCGGGCTGGGCCGGGATGGAGCGGGCAGGGCCGGCTGGAGCACGAGGGGCTGTGTCACCCAGCAGCAAATGGCCACGTCCCTGCCCAGCTCCTGCACGGACGCGTCAGCTGCGGAGGAAAAGGAACGAGCTGTCACTGCTATTCCCAGAGGAGCTGGAATGTTCTGCACAGAGGAGTTCGTTCTTGGGTGTTCCCTGATTTGCCCAGAAATGTCCTGTAGGGATTAGGAGGGGAAGACGTTTACACGTGAAGTTTTCAGTCCAGAGCAATTTCATCCAACTGATGCAAGTTGAATATTGTTATTTTAATTAATTCTAACATTAGTATGTTTTCATTATATTTTAAACCCACCCCTCCCCGCCAAAAAAAACCAACACCTTTATCACATTTTTAAACACTTTAACCAAAATCTGTGATACAAAATAGTTTGAACTTCAAAACAGCTGAATATAATTCAGGTTCTAATTAATTAATTATTTTTCCTGTTAATAAAAAATAACACAAGGATTAAGGTACAATACCTACTTTTTTATCCGTTTTGTCTTTTTGTTTAACACGGTTTAGGTTTTCAGTGTGGGAAGATATTCCTGAGTTATTCTTTGCTTCTTTTTTCCTTCTGCAAACTTGTTTGTCTGAAGAGGAATATGAGGTGTCTTTTTGCTGGTGTAGATAATTTTCTATTGAAAAGAGGTTGGATAAGCTTTTAATTTGCTTTTTTATCACCTCACACACTCAAACTTGCTACATTTCTCTTCATGTTACTGAAATAACATCAATTTTCACACAAATATTCCAAATACTTACCTTGCACCTTGGCTTGAGGAGGATGGCACTTCTTATGCTTATTAAATCTGGGGGGTTGGGATGAGCAGCCCTTTCTCAAAGCCTCCAGAGCTCTGTTGGGAAAACAGGGCCTCTTGCTCAGCCGGTTCATTTTCAGCTGAGCAAATCCATGGATGTGCCTCCCCCTGTACCTGCAGTGCCAGGGGCAGTGAGGGGATAAACAAATATGGGAGATGTGAGAGCAGCCAGAGGAGAATGACACCACCTCATCAGGTGCATTAAAGTCTAGCAGTAATTTATTACTGGGGAGGAGATGCTTGTTTATGTCAACTCAAAAAAAAAAAAATAAATCTGCATTTTAGACAAGAGACTCGCAATTATTTTATTATCTTTTTTTCTCCACAGGATTCAGTAAATCCTTTATTTTCTAAGAGAAAAAGACTAAGGAATAACAGAGCCTTTTTCTTATAACTGGAATTTTAAAACAATATCCTTCACAAAGACTTGTACCACACAGGAATCACCCGAGGCTGTGTGCTTGTTGGGTTTTTTCCTTTTCACTTCTTGAATGCTACCTGTCCCCCATCACTAAGGGACAACATAAGAATTTTGATTCTTTAGCAAACCCACACTGAATAATCCAGCTCTGCTTTATTTTCTACTCTGGCTCCATCTTTTAGTAACTCCAAATGAGTGACACTAAAGTCCTCTCACTAAATCAATAGAGCATCACTATCCAAGATGTAAATCTAAAAGGATGCACTTATTCAGGTGTTTGGTGTATTAGAAAATTAAATTACATTTGGTGGTTACCAGTTGGGCCAGTTACCTGAGCTTTCAGGATGCTGTACTTAATTAAATCCCTGCACTCATTGGATACAAATAAAGTCAATATAAACAAATTCTGGGACAGCAGGGAAAAAACCTCACAACAACAAAACACCACCTGAAAATCAAACCAGAAAAAAAGTCCTGGAAGAGGAATGTCACTCAGCTGGGTGACATAAACCTGAGTCTTCTATTTCTGTTCCTATGACCCTTCAAAGTTGCAGTGCTGTTAGACACGGTGATTGAGTTACTGACACCGATTTGTCCTCAAGGGAGCCACTCTGTCTGATTCTGGGCACGAAATAAAGAGGGATGTATGCACACAGTATGGGCTCCTTACTGCAGCAGCTCTTCAGACATCCTGCTGCCCCTCACTCTGAAAGATCAGAGGGTAAATGTTCCACTGATATGAGTTCCCATTGAAAGGGGGGAGCTGTGCTGATTGAGACAATGTGCCCTTGATCATTTTATGCTCAAATTCTTCCTGCTTTCTTATTTTAACCAAATGATCCTTTGAACTACAGATGGTTCTGTTAGCTCCTGTTAAACCTGATATTTATTCTTCTGCCCTCTCTGGTGAATACCAGTTCAGGATATGGATCTTCCAGGGACAAAGGGCCTCGCGCACTGCTCTGAGCTGTGCCGGGATTAAAACCAGAAGCATTTTGGTTCTCTTCAAACAAAAGTAAATGCTGGCAATTTTGACAGATAAGAGTAATTTCTAAATCATACAGAGAGACCAGACATCATCTTTCTCTGGGATATGCCTGGTTTGCTTAGAAAAATCTGCTCCTAATAGTAAACAACAAATTGCTATTTTATGGTTTACCTTTGGGGCCCTGCTGAGGTATAAGAATAGCTTTTTCTGAGAGATTTTTTTTTTCCCCCAGTTTTAACAAGGTTTAATTTTGGGCATGACTTTCCATTTTCTTCCATTTGGAGTTTTTACCTGCATTACAACAGAGTTATGTCTACATCTAGTGAGCCTGAAAGCCATACTCCTTACCATTTAGGGGTGACTTTAATCCTTTTCTGTTTGTGGCTCCTCTTGAGTTTATTTGTTGAGAGTTTTTCCTTTTTGCAAACTACTGTTTTCTTCTTTTGCTCTGAAATATTTTTGAAAGAACCACCAGGAACTGCTGAGCTTAACTGCTGAGAATATTGGAAAACATTAAGTACATGAAAACTGTGAATTACATTGACTGAGAAGCTGGAAATCTGTGCACTTTTTAAAGCATAGGAGTTAAATAGCACAACTCTGTATATAAGTCCTCTCTAAGCCAAATATTCATTTAGAATGAAAATAATGAAATACAGATGCTATTAGAGAAAAGTAGCATTTCCCATAAAGGGAAAAAAAATCAAGAAATAGAAATTCACTCTTCTCTCTATCAGCACTCTGAAATGGTCAAGTGAAAGAAACTTAAATATCCACACAATTTTTTTTTTTTTCTGATGCATCAAATGAATATTAAAAAAGAATTATAAAAATATTCATTGTAAATTCTGTATCAGCAAATGCCTGTAAATGTCCATAAATACACTTCTGATAATTATTTCTTTTTTCTAACAAAAGGGTGGAGGTGGGCTGTCAGCCAGTAACACCCTCCTGAGGAAGCAAACAGGATTATTAATATTACCTCCTGCATCTGGTGTCCTTTAGAAAAGGATGAAACCAAGGTTTTTAAGCTTGTGTTCGTTAAGCCGTACGCCACGGTCTTGCTAATATTCCTCATCTTGAAAATGGAGATGTCGTATTTGGACAGGGGGCATTCCCTGCCGGGTTCCCTGTCCCGGGTGTGCCCGGAGGGCTGGGCAGAGGCCGCGCTGCCGCTCTGCTCCCAGGGCAGGGGGAGGCTCCTGCTCAGACAGCACCAGGTGAGGCGCGGCTCGGCGCTGAGCGATGGGAAGCTGCCCTTGGAGCCCGCTGCTGGGGAAGGGCCAGGGTCCCTGGGCCTGCTACTGGGGGGCAGCGCCGGGAACCCTTTACAGGGAGCGCTCACGGTGTGGCAGTAGAAAGCGCCAAAAGAATGGCAAAGATAAGTGGGGTTGTCTCTTGGGCTGTGGGAATGCTGCAGATCCTGCGGTGGTGCTGGGCTGTCCTTAAGGGTGCGTGGACTTCCCGCTCTGTCCCACCCCAGGGTTGTTGGCTCTGCGCCCTTGCTGGGAACCGATGTCTTTATCAAAGAGTCGCTTCCTGAGCAAAGGTGATGTAAAGCCTTCCTCTCATCTTTGATGTCAGCAGATATGAAAAAGCCACTAGTATACACAGAAGTAAAGCAGATTTTCTTCTTCGGAGTCTGTGAAGAGCAAGTACCTTTACTCGTCCACTTCTCTTCTGTTTGCCTTTGATAGTTTAATTTATTTTTGTTCTGTTTGTTTTTCCAATCCTCTCTTGCAATATCCTGCTGCTTGAAGTTTTGGTTATGAAAGGTGTTCTCTGCCGTGGTGTTTAAGGTGTCTGTCACAGGTGTGTCAGGTGTCATCTCCTGTTCAGATCTAAGCAAAGGTGACAGATCTGAAGCTCTCTTGTCCTGGGGCAATTTAAGGATGTATTTTGGAGAGAAAGCATTTTGTTGTGGGAGTGGACTTAAATGATCGGATTGCAGATGATGGCTTTTAGAAGACACATCCCCAGCATTGTCGTTGAGAAGTGGAACTTTCACTCCTGTTTTTACAAGATGTGTTTTGTCATCTCCATCTGTTGCCTTGTGCAAGGCACATGAGTTAAAATCACTTCCCATTACTTCAGACCCTAAAAATCCCACCAGTGAAGCTTTTGAGATACCTGCAGGATGTGAAAGAAGGTTCGTGTCACTGTAATTAAGACCTTGTGTGGGAAGTTTGATTGCTTTCCCACATTCCACATTCTCAGTACCTCCAGCGGCTTCATTAATTTCTGTGCTTGATTTTTGCCCCTCTGCTTTACTGGAGAATTTCACTGGAGCTGTAGGAGGACACAGAGTGCCAGAGCAATGGCCTCTCTCTGCTTCACTTACCGCAGTGGTTTCACTTCTGGGACCAGGGCAGGACACTGAAATCACATTTTGTGTCTTCTCCACTTCGAATTTCAGCTTTTTCCTTTCTGAAGGCAAAGTCTGGGATTTCCCCGCAGTTTCTCTGTTGTTGCAATGGACCCACAGGGGTGTCAGGCCACCTTCCTTGGTCCCGTGATGGCTCCCATAATCGTGTGAAGTGATTTTACAATCGAATTCGAATGCACTGGATTCTTTCCCAGAGCTTGGTTTCTCCCAGTTGCTACTCTGTACTGGCAAGCAGTCGTCATTCCTGCCGTGGCTGCTCAGCTGGCACTCAGGGTTCTGAGGGCTGAGCTCACCACTGCCTGCAGCCAGCAGCGTGCTGCTGCCAGCTGCGCGTTTCCCCGTGTCACTGCCACTGAGCTCTCGGGATCTTGAGCTGGCTACAGCTCCGGCAGCTCCACAATCTGATGTCTCCATTAGGTTGGACACTCTGTCTGCAGTTTCCTCAGAGGACACGTTCTGCAGAACACGATTACCATCAGTAGAGGTTCCTGGTTTACCCGTGGTTGAAGCTGCTGGCTCAAGGGAGGAAGGACTGTCACTTGCAGAGCTCCTGCCATCTCTTTCCTCAGTTATTTCAGTGCTACTGGCTGATTGCCTTGAATTAGGAGTCAAGCTTGTAATATCTCTAATCTTATTCTCTCTTTGTTTAATTTTCTTGGCATTTTGATTGCTTTTCATTTTTTGGTAGATTTTCTTAAATGTTTCGTCTCCATACATTTGCCATTTTTCTTGAGAGAACATCTTCAACTTCCTTTGATTGTGTTTCTTATTTTTAGCACTGATTACTTCTCCAGCCCCAAGCTTTTTAGTCCCTTTCAGCTCCTCTGACAGAGGATGATCAGCCACATTACTCAGGGGCAAATCGTCCACTGCTGCTTGTCTGACTAGAGCTCGGGGATGGCTATGAGGGAAATCCACGGAACTGGCAGCGAAATCGTTGCTAGGCAGCAAACCAGCAGTGCCTGTGTTTACAGCCTGCTTAGGAAGAGAAAGGGGCTTTGAGCAACCTGGTTTGTCATGTACCATCCTCGCTCCCTCCACAACAGGCAAGGAGTTGCTCCGAGTAACAGGCACAGCATCGATTGTTGTCGAGAACTGGGTGGGAACCGAATGGAAAAACATTGGCTTGCATTTCTCCAGGGGTGCAAAGGTAGATTTTGCCGGACAAAGAGAAAGATTCTTTTTCCTATTTACATCACAAGTTCTGATATCAAAATGGAAAGAGTCTTTGTATGTGTAAGGCATTGGCAGGTCAATGCTTCCCTGTTTAGAAAGGACAGTTTTTCTGGGCCTGACATTGTCTAACTGGGTGTCATCCACCACGCTTTTGTTGTGAGAAATAAGCTTAGAAATGTGTTCTTCCAGCCTCTTTTTCTCTAGCATCGAGGCTGTGGCTTTGTCAGCTGCCTCTGGCTTTGCAGTGCTTCCGGAGGCACACCTTGGGCTGCTGAAGGTAGTTTCATTTTCCAGTTCCGTGCTGTGCTCGGAGAGACTGTGCAAGGGGCTGGACGATGTCAGCTGCTGTTCTGTGCTGTCAGAGCGTGACAGATACCCTGAGTCGGTGCTCTCACACTTCTTCAGCTTGCAGTCCAAGGGTTTGTAATCCCACTGCTTCTCTGAAGAGGTTGCCTGCTGCCTTTGCAGCTGAATGTGCTTACTGGCAGAAGGAGTTCTTTGCTCCTGCATTTTTTTTCTCAGACATGGGCCATTTGGCAAAGCTCCTGGAGATGATAAACTTTGAGGTTCTCTTTCTGCATCCCCCTGAATAGCCTTTGAACTTAATGATTGACTCACTTTTTGATTTTCTGAAGCAGCTGATGGAGAGCTGGTGGCCAGCACTGAGAGCTCATGAGGTTTCTTAGTGTCTGTTGCTGCGCTGGTCTCTGAACTGGGTTGTTTGATGTGTATCCCCTGGTCTTCACTGGTGCCACTCAAGACTTTGCTGCCTTGGGGAGAGGTGCTGCTCTCTGCCGATCTCTCATTTTGTTCTGGTCCCCCACTGATGTCAGACTCTGAGGGCAGCCTGGTGTTGTTGACGTGTGTTTGAGTTCTCCTGTGTTTGTACAAGTTGCTCTGAGTTTTAAATGCGATGCCACAGGTGGTGCATGGAAAGGGCCTCTCTCCCGTGTGAGAGCGAATGTGCTTCTCAAGGACACTTGGCTTCAAACAATCTCGTCCGCAGTGCTTGCAGATGTATTTCCCAGATTTTTTGGATTTGCCCGGGCTGCCGATAGATGCATTTACACAAGAACCCGGCGACGATAAAACCGGTAAAGCGCTGACTATGCTCAAGGTTAGGCTTTGCCCAAGCTGTTTCTGGAAAGGCGGCTGAGGCCGCTCGGCGCCTTCCGGAGGGAGGAGCGGGTTGAGCACCAGGGGAACGCCGCCGCCGTCGAGGTGGACGCAGCTCCTGCCGGTCACCACATGTGGCTGGAAGCAGCCTGGCTGCAGGGGCTGGAGCAGCGGCACCGTCAGGGCCTTGAGGTACAGGGGCTGGGGCAGGGCCGGTGTGCGGGCGGGCCCTGAGGAGCCCCGCGGGGCAGGGCCCGCGCTCTGCGCCTCCATGCCAGGGCCCGGCTGCCGTGCGCTCATGGACCTGCCGGGAGGGACAGAGAACAGGGTCTGCAGGCAGCAAGCACCACGCGCCGCCGCGCCGCCGATACCACAGACCGGCCGTGAGGGCCTGAGACGGGCAATGGTTGCTTCCTGTCCCAATGGCACTGATTCATCCTTCCCTTCTCCTCCAGGAGTTACAGCTCAGTACAGCGTAAGGAACCCTTCCAGCCGCTCGTGCAACCTACACCGGGTACCCAAAGCACTGGAAACAAATCTGAGTTTCAGATTTGCAAATGGAGGCTCTAAGCACACCAGAAATAACGCAATTTTAATTTTCTGGAACCGTATTTCCATTGCATATCTATGTCATGTTTTTAAGTATCATTAATATGAATAATTTTTAATATACAAACACAGCTGAGGTTAAAGGGGACCTCAGGACGTCTCTAGTCCAAACACCTGCTCACAGCAGAGTCAGCACCGAGGTCAGGTGAGGTTGTCAGGGTGTTACCAGTCTGGTTTGGAAAACCTCTGGGGATAAAAACTGCAGTTTCTTTGGGCAACTGGTTCCAAACACAGGACATTAAACATGCCTGCATATTATCTGTGCTTACCCAGCTTAAGGGAGCTAAGGCCAAACACATTGCAGCAAGCGGTGTAAAATGAAAATATGTGAACAAAATGAAACTCATGTCCTGTTTTACAAGTCAGATTTGCATAAATATGTGCAAAGTAGAAAAGATGATATCATAGGAAAATAGTGTGAGAAATTAAAGCTGGCTTTTTTGTAGACCAAATTAATTTGGTATAATTAATGGAGATACTGTGGTGTACTGCTTGTTTTTGGATGCTTTCAATGCCAGATGAAAACATCTTCTAGACACAGCTCTTGAAAAAAGTGAACCTCTTCTTTTGAAATCTATTATAATTTATGCAGGTGCTGGTCCAGACTACTTATTTCAGCAAAAATTTGTATTATCTTCTTTTCTTTCTAAGAAACAAAGGAGGAAAGTATCAAAATAAGGAAATTTAAAACTTTATTTGGAAGAGTTGGGGGCATGAGCATAACCCCTTGTATTTACAGCTTGGGTGGAAATCAGGTGATCTGTGAGTGTTTATTTGATGCTTGCTCAGCTGTGCTCGCTGGATGGACTGGCTGCTGTGAATAATGGCTTGTTCTTGTGCAAACAGCCATTAAAAACCCATTTGGAATAACATAATCAGTGGCTCAATTTGAAATCTGCAATTTGTTGCTTTAGTGCATAATCTCCAGTGGTGTTTCTGGAACTTCCTTGGATCGTTTCAATAAGTTATCATTACTGGGAAACAGTAAAAGAATTGCTTCAAAATGTGGTTTGAAATTTTTACTGGTTCCATCCAAAAAAACAACGTGCAAGATGAACTGATCTGTGCACAGCTAAATGTTCGACTTTGCCTTTTTTTCTTCCTCATGAATGTTATCAATTGAGCTCAGTTATCAAGCATGGACTTTTCTTATACACTTCTGACATTTCCATGCAGAATAATCATTTAAGTGGCTTTTTATTATAGTGGCTTTTTACTATAATGATGAAAGAATGTTAAATGAATATGGCTTGTTGCAGGAATTAAGTTATTATCCATATTGTGGAGTGTAGTTACCCCTACAGAAGAAAAGTGGAATTCTCTAATTTGCAAAGTGATGTTATCAACATTTCAAGTCCTTTTAAGATGGTTCCTAAGTTGTATGGTGACTTTAAAATTTAAACACAGCGTACAAGAAGGGGTAAGGCATGAGACAAATGATACAAACTAAGTATGCAGTAGTTTTTCCAACTTTTCAACTTTTTTTTTCTTTTTTTTTTTTTTAAGTTTAGGGGAAAAAATATGCTGCAGAGAACACTTTTCAAAAAAGAAAAGTGAACTGAACAGCCAGCGGGTAAAACATCTAACAAGCACCACATCAGGCAGAACAAGTCACTGTGTCTTTGCTCCCCTCCCTCCCCCGGAGAGAAGTGTGGAAATACACTTCCACACATTTGACATTTCCCCACCAGCCTGCTCCGTGGCACAAACTGCTCCTCTCTCCGGTTTGCTCCCAGCCATGCAGAGCTGATGGGCCCTTCAAGGCCACCACAGACAGATGTTTTTCATAGGAATCCTGTGGTTCCCAAGTACCAGAGGCTCTGTAATTTCACTTAATGCTGTTAAGTTGCTGGGGCCCACAACACAGCCTGAGACTCAGTTCGGTGTTCTGTAGTGCTCTACAAAGAAAATACCTAAGTGGTGACAGAAAATGTAAAGGAAAGTTGTAAATAAAGCTCAACAAGTAAGCTAATGGTGATACTTAATGCACTTTTAAGAATGTAATAACACATCTCTACCAGGTATGGTAGTTTGCTGCTTTTCACTGCAAGAAAAAATACTTTCTTCGTGAGTGAAACTGCTGTGACTTGTGTTCTACTGGAGCAAATACCATCAGACTTCTCACATCTGTTATTTATATAACAAGAAAGGCCACTGTATTTCTTTGTAGGTTGACAAAAATAGCTTATCTCAAATTAATTCTGCCCCAAGGCTGATTCAGGGTAGTCCTTGCCTAACGTAGAACTTCCTCTGTTGGTTTTGCCCTGGGCTCTGTTACCGAGCATCTACCCCATGTTCTCAGCTGTTTGCAACTCGTGGCATTGAACTACCAGCAGAAGAACTTGATCCTAATTAGATAAGGAAAATTTTCCAATAAACAAAATGAAACGCAGGTTTTGGTCAGCTCAAAATTTTCTAAATTGATTTCTTAAGCTATCAAAACTGGTCACTAAAATTCCGTTAAATACAATTCTTTTGTTCCTGGTTTGAAACTCTAACTTCCTAGGCAGGTATGTGGAACACTGAAAAGTGGAGCAGTTTCAGATTAAAAAATCCTTGTAGCAGAAATTGTCTTAGTCACTTTATAAGTATAAAGTATTTTAATACAGGAGCTTGATTCTAAAAACCCTCATTTTAAATCCAGTAGTTCCATTTTTATAGACTTTTTCCTGAATTCCAAGCACATTTTATAAACCTTGTTTCATTTTGTCAGCACTGTTATAATAATTTTGGACTACACAATTAAAAGATTTTTGTCTTCTGCATGGCACATGCAGTGCCCATCATTATTAACCAAATCAAGAACTAAATATGCAAACACTTATTTTCTGCACTTCTGTATAATTTTTGACACAGCACTGAGCACAGCATCAGTCTCTAAGCAGACTCAGAGCTCAGTTGCTCAATCCCCCATCCTGGCCTGCAGGTACAACCTGGAGACATGAGAGAGTTCCTTGATTTTTGTAACCCCACAGAAGCAGGTTTTCAACATTCTGAACATACACAATATACTCAATTATACCAAGAGTCTTTACCTTTGTAAAAAGCTTTTAGTGATCCCTACCTTAAATAGCAGGGAGCAGAAGTCTGGAAATAATTAAGTGTTCAGTCTGGAAATAATTTTAGTTCACGTACCTTTGATTGATCCAGGCATTTCAGCAAAAACGTCTAATTTCTGTCAATACTTGATGCAGGCAGAGAGAAACGAGGACAAAGACTTGAAACAGACCAGAAGTAGGAAGTTGGGTTTTTCTTTTTTTTTTTTTTAACATTGGTGTCACATTAACAACCTTCAGAAAACAGGAAGAGTTGAAACAGAAGAAAATGAAGTGGCATTTCAATCTCTCTGGATCCTTTATCACTATTTAATTAGGGAGTTCTAAGCAGAACCCTTCGAAAGGGTTTGTACTCTGCTTTTGGTTGTATTGTCCTGGAATACAATGGGAGGGGGTTTAATTATACTCCTAAAGCTAATTTCCTTTTAACTTTACAGCAAAGGGGTCTCTTAGATACGTTGGGAAAGAAAACAATGGTGGAGAGAAGACTCTTGCCACATATAAACTGCTAAACTTATCCAGTGTGGGTGCTGTCCACCAGCTGCTTCTCATGGTGCCCTGTGGGATGGGAGAAAGCAGCAACCAGGTGGGAAAATGCCTCAGGAATATTAAAAGCGTTGAGGTCATGCTCAACAAACCTCCCTACACTTGTGAAAAGCTGCAGGGAAAACAGGATAGGGCACAGCCAAGTGCAGTGAAAAGATGATTTTTAAAAATTTGATTTTCTTTGTGGGTTTTGTTCCTAAAGAGTGCTCAGGTAACGCAGTGAACAGCACTGAGGGGTCCTGGGAGGGGCCGCTCTTCTTCGTGCAAACTCTTGTTTAAAACAGGGACTGGGATGGCTGCAAGCTCCTCTGCTGGCAGCCGGAGGGAATCCCAAACTGGAACGTGCATTCCCAACCGAGTTACAAAGTCCAGCCTGCGTAAGTTCCTCAGGAACACCATCTTTTGGAAGACACAGCTTTTATTTTCCCTGTGATGAGCAGCTGCCCAGTTCAGACACTGCAGTCCCTCGCTGGGTAGTGGTGAAAGTGTAACATTATAATTGTGCAAAATCCACTTCAGCGGGAGCTCTTCCTTTTAATAATTCTGGTGATAGACTAATGCCGGAGGCCTCGGTGGATTCTCATTCCGAGCAGTTTTATTGATCCTGGAGAGTTTTGCCTGCGGTTTAGATTGCTTTCCATTTATTTCTGGAGGCCTGATTTAGCAGGCCTCTAATTTTGGTGGTGGAGAAATATTTCTGTCTTGTTCCTCCCATCTTTCTTGCCTGTCATGCAGTTATTCAGGGGGCAGAAAAGCTCTGAACAGGGCCCAGGATTACTGCTTAAAATCCTCCTGGTTTCTCCCTACCCTGAAATGCTCCCAGTAATTGGTAATGGCACCGCAGACGCCTAAAATCTGTGAATCTAGAAAATACTTGACATTCTGAACCGCTTTACAGTGACTCATGCTTCTGCTCTACAGACTCAGTCTGTCCAGATGGAGAGAATTACATACAGCAAGTTGTTTCAGCTCTGCTGGGAGATACTTTCCTAAAGGAATGTGTTCTCACCTCAAAGTGAAATCTGGGAGGATTACTGCATGCTACAGTCAACAAACCAAGGGGGAAAAAAGATGCACATCTTATAATAGAACACTGGCATGAATCAAATCATGCAAACAGATGATTATGGGCATTTTACATAACCAGTTGAAATTAGTTTGATCACATTTCTGGAGCCCATTATATTTTATTCCACTTTGAGACTGACTGTTATTAAGTTAAGGTGAATTTACTTTAAAGGGGCATTTAATTTAAACAGTACCAGTAATTGCAGCAGTATGCTGGACCTAGTAACAAATTGAAAACATGTACAAACATTTAAAATTCATTATTTAGATCACTCGGTATCAAGTTGCAAATGCTAGAACTGCAAACTGCTTACCCTGAGAGGTTTAAGGAGGCAATAATTAATTAAAGCAAGTTACAACAAAAGCAAGTGGCTGTCTGGATATTTGCCACTATCACAGAGGTTTCAGGGCTCAGCAGAACCTTTTGAAGCTTGATCTAAAATCTCTAAATCTTGAGTGAGTGTCTCTGGAATCAGACTGCCTTCACAGCATCCTGTGAGCCTTCCCATTTATGAGGATGCACAGGCTGCTGTAATGGCTGGAGGTAACAAAATACAGAGCACCAGTATTACACTGCACTAGCTCTGTTTGAAATCAAGTGATTTGGTCTTTTCTCTTTTTAATCAATCCACTTCTGTGCGTTGCTTCCTCAGCTGCGATCTCTATGCAAGATTATTTCTATTCATTAAGTTCAAGATATTGTCCTGCTCAGGGAAACTCAGCTAACTTCAACTGTCTCAACAGAGAGCAAAGCATTGATCTAAGCCAAGCCCAAAGCTGAGCTTTCAGGTGCTGCACGGGAGGGGGGTCTGGGGCTACACTCCACTCTCAAGTCATGTCCCCAGCAGGAATCGAGGAGTTAAACCCATAAACCACTGGTCCCCACTTCTGGGTCCCAAGTGGAAAATATCCCAGCCCAGGTGTTTAAAACCCTGCATCCTTCAAAGGCACCTGCAGAGTTTTGTCAGGGCTGCGAGCGAGTGAAAGTGGCAACAAACATTCTTCCTGTGCTGGTGAGGAAATAGATGCGGAGGATCCTGCAACGACATCTTTTAAAGAACTTTGCAAAGTTAAATGAAAAGAAAGGATCTTCCAGGATTGCTAATTATTCATTTTTCCTGTGAGGGCAGTGATGCTGAGAGCAGCACAGAGTATCTTCCTGTCAGAGGAAGAGACAGACAGTGGGATTATCATTTCCATTCGCTCATCCAACACTGACAGCCGGCACAACTCCCTTGGTAGACCACACAGAACTTCTACTTCCAATTTAGCATCATAAAGTCACAGTGAACCAGAGGGTCTGAAATGAACTTCGTGCAGGTACTTTAAACACTCTTTCTGTGATGGAAGCAAAACGTTTGTGAGTGTGCCCCAGGTCTGGAGTTTTTTAGTTCCCAATTCAAACAAGCAAAATGGAACCGACACATTTCCCAGTTAGCCCAGCAATGACTGTTAATCTTGTTTTACTGAAAAACTATTTCTGCCTTTGCTCTTTTCTCACTTTGACTTTGTATCTTGAAATGTCTCATGACGGAAGCACCCAGTTCACCTTTGCCCTTGTTCTTAGGGGATGTGTCTGATGGTTCCACCCGCAGCCTGCGCGCTGCCGGTGCCTCCCGAACCACGCCGGGAGCCCCAGTCAGTCCCCTGCAGAATCAGGCTGGAAGGGTTTCAGTCCAGAATCTCCTGAAACATTTCGAGTCTTTCCATGGACACATCTCGAATTCTGACTTGGGGAAATCTTGCTGCTCGGTACAAGTCATTGTTCCGAAGTTTTGCCCTTCTTTGTGTGTTATTAAAGTACAAAGCCACAGGAAAACCTGCTGGGGGAACTTTGAAATTCTTACACCATATCCTAAGAACAAATATTTTTGACACTTCTGCAACTGTATCATATCAGAAAAGTCAGTTAGGTTGGGCTTTTTAAAACAATTATTTCTGTAAACGCTGTACCAGAATAGAGTACTAAAATCTTTTAGGAAGAATGGGATCTGCTTTACCTTCCCTTTGTTCCAGAAGAGCAGCAACTGCTTTTAACATTATTATGCAGTTCTCTATATTTTCCTATGTTCCTTTCCTTGAATATGCATAAATAAAAACATTCCAAATGCTTAAATCAGTAAAAATATTGTTACCTAAAATGCATTTTAATGTGTAAGTAAACACTGTACTGGCCTTTTTGACCTCTTCATGCAATTTGTATCAAGAATATTTCCTTTTCTACTTCTTGCACTGCTACTTTTCTCAGCTCCAGCCATAAGAAATGCTTTCTAGTTTAGATTTACATCACTATTTCTAAAAAGAAACATATCTAAAACATCTGTTGGTTTTATAACACACTCCGTGGCTCGACAATGAGGAAAAAAATAGGATCTTTAGTGCTTAAAAACCTCAAAGGATTTCAATTCTTTTATCCTTTCATCAGATTTGCTCCTGTGCATTTCCCGTGTTAGGAAAGAGTTAACAACCTCCAGCCAGCAGACTGCAATCAACAGGTTGCTCTAACAGAAAAATAATAACCCTAATCCATCTTTTAAAGTTTAGAAGGTTGAACTAAATTATGTACAAATACCGATTAAAACCCTCTGAAAAGCTGAAGTGGGGCCAGAACTGAAATGCTTTGTGTTTTATGAAAAAAAAAAAAAAAAATCTTTCTCGTTGCTAAGTGAAAGAACCATCACAATTAAAAAAAAAAAAAATTAACTTTAAAATTTCTGTCTTGCCATCTAGAATTGAATTCTCTCTCTGTTCACAGAAAATGACAACAAAACACTTGCTAACCTTTAGGTGGCCAATTCACAGGCAGGTGGAGAGGTTCAGGTCCCTGGAATAGCGTTGAAACAAAAGAAGCATCCTGTTTTCTTTTTTCAGTGTCTTTCTCTTCTCCTTTTTTTTTAAGCATTGGAACGGTGAGGGGTGGGTGGTGGGGTGTGTGCAGAGAGAGCAGGGGGTGCGGGCAGCCCACGCTGCTGGAGGAAGAGTTTTAATGGCCGATGCTGGGAATATGGTTTGCCTGCTACAGTGTCTGCACTACTGCAGCTCTGTGTGTGGGCGTAAAGAAATGACACGACTGGGTTTCAAACCATTACACTGAAGATTTGCAAACAGTTTAAAAAAAAAAGAAAAAAGGAAAAGGAAAAAAAAAAACCAACACACACACACACACAACCCCATCAGGCACAAATGAAAAATCATGGCTTTTCTCCTTTTATCTTTTTCTAAGGGTTTTTTTGTTGCTTTGTTTTAACTTAGCAGATGCAATCCAGTCAAGTTTCTTCCTCAGCCTCTAAAGGAAAAAAAAAAAAAGGTAAATTGAGTGTTTAGGAAGGTTGTATATTTTATGTAGTGTGAATATTTTATTATCATTTTTGCTGCTATTTTTCAATTAATCTGAGAGCTTGTACTCCTGAAGGGGATCCAGATTTCCCCAGGGAAAACCTTCAGAGGACACCTATATTTCTGCTTCAGAACACGTTAAATAGGTACCTAAAGCTTGGTAGCACCGAGTAGCACAGTACAACAGACAGAGCAGCCACTCCACAGCTGGCCAGGCAGGACATCTGAGCCCAGCACTATCCCCTGAAAATTCCACAAAACACAGCCAAAAAACCCAGGACGTGCTGGCAGCCCACTCTGTTCCATAGTCCAGCAACACCTCAGCTTTACTGATCGAAACTGGGCAGAAAACAGACTTGAGTGTTTGTGGTAACTACTGGAGATCATCAGGAGTGAGACAAAGGGGCTGTCCCCTGTCATATCATGGGGAACGAGGGGAAAATGGGATTTCAGCTGATGTAAAAGTGCTGACATAAGTGACAGTGACTAAAACAGTCAGGAACACTCTGTTGTGGGGAGGGGCAGGTGGAAGGGTTTGTCAGAAAAGCAAGAATACTTCTCAAACATATTTTTTACCACAAAAAAATGGAAGACAGACAAAACAGCTTTAGAAAGGAACTCAAAAACTTCAAGGAATCTTTGACTTGGCTGCTCCATGACAGTAAGGGACCGACACTTGATAAATGTGAGAAAAAAAAAAAATAAAAGTATGTTGAGAAGAGACAGCCAGGTTGCAAATCTTGTGCTTGGACAGGAGGCACGTTCACTCTGGGGCTCAGGTGCTCACACAGTCAGATGAGCCCAAGTCAAGCAGGATTTCTGTTGCCTTTGGTGCTGTGAAAAGCAGAGCAGCTGCATGCCCAGGGAAGGGGGAGGCAAGGGAGGCCGGCTCTGGGGCTGCCCCCGGTCCCTGGCTGTCGTTTGCCCCCTCGCCCAGGGCCGAGGAGCCAGAGCTGAATGTCAAACCAGCACAGATCAGCGTGGGTAAAACCAGCAGGGCTGGACTGCAGGGCTTCAGAATGCTGATCCCAAACATTGACAAAGATTGACAAAGGAGTTAAACAGTGAATCACCCAAGAGTGCATGAAAAACCATCCTCAGCTCCGTGTCTGTGTGGTAAAACTCTCGGATATTGCCATTATTACACAGCCTGACCTGGCACTAAGGGGGGTCTGGCTACTGGCCACAGGAGAAACTTAAATTCTCCTTCCATGTATACCCTAACAGCTGAGGTCAGCTCCAGGAAAATATTTCTGGAGAAATATCCGTGTCCTCAGCTGATACAGAAAAGTGAAAGTCTGGAGAGACAAGAAATCTGCCTGCAGCAGGGCTCCACTCCTGCAGACCGAGTGCCATTGCACAACCTGAGGTAGTTTGCAAGCTGACATTGCTTAAATCAGTTCAGTAAAACTGGTCATTTCCCTGGCATTGGAAACTTCTTTGTGTGTGGATAGAAGTAAAAGAAAAGAACCACAATTTTCTCCTCTTACTCTCTCTAAGCTCTTAATTGTTGTGTTCTGTCTGCTCAGTGAAGACCCTTTTTGCCCAGTTAAACACCATGCGTTGTTAATGAGTGGTATCAGCTCAATCTTTTAGTATCATTCTCTTTTTAAAAAAATTCATTGCTATTTTCTTGACTCAGTTTGAAAAGCAGAGTAACAAAATACACCTCCTGGAGCAGTAACTTTCAGAGGTGCATGTGTTGCTCATTTTTGTCTCAATATGACACGGACAATTATTTCATGACCTTGTTGTTTCCAAGTCACCATTTCCCCACGGTGTTGGTGACTGTGCTGCCCCTGGAATGTCTAAACCCTCCGAATCCTCCTCTGAGGACTAATCCCTGTGAAGAGCCATTAACAGAACAGGGATATTGGTTATCACAAATAGCAATATTTCTTTTATAGTCATGAATTCTTAAGCTTGAATATAAAGAAATCATGGGTGCCTTCACATCTTTCATTTGATCATTTCCAGCATGATTTTTTTTTCCCAAAAGATCACAGCTTTGTGAATTGGCAGAATCTTTTAAAGCAACTATTAAAAA
Organism: Regulus satrapa; assembly: GCA_013396955.1. Lineage (NCBI taxonomy): Eukaryota > Metazoa > Chordata > Aves > Passeriformes > Regulidae > Regulus > Regulus satrapa. The sequence goes on from VWZN01002258.1 coordinate 1,360,839, forward strand.
CCTGGGGGGAAAAACTGAATCCAGAAAAATATTTTTTAAATACTCACATTCTTTTAAACTGGACAGCCAACTACCACCCTCCTATCACCATTGCATAACAACTACTGAGATTCATCAGGCAGTTTATTCTGCTTGTTGAGCCAGCAAGAACTACCACCCAAAGAGGAGTATAACCCTCACAAACTGGCCAGGCCATACCAAGAGAAAAAATACTTAAAGACAAAAATGTGCTTGAACAGCAAAAGGGAGAGACAAAGCTTCGTTAGAAGCAAACATGGATCTCCTTGCCAAAAAAAGTCAGTTCAAGGAAAATTCAAACAGAAGGCAAAAGTAATGGATCCCATAGGGAAAAGACTCAAGGGCTGCTGAGAAAATGCTAAGGCAGCCACAAAATGGAAAAGGTTCAGCTGGTTGCAGACACAGCCTCAGTGTTCCACTGAGAATTGAATTTTTCCTTTAAAGTGCTTGGGTTCTTTCCACAGCCCAACATCAGGGCTGGACGGGCAGACACTCACCCAAAGGAGAAAGAAAAGAAATAAAGAAAAGGAAAAAGTCCAGCCTCAAACCATCTTCCATTAAAATCCCATAGATCTTTCTTTCCAAATGTAGTTTTAATATGTGTTAGGTAAGGCTCTAAATGCTGAATGATCACACAGTTTGATGTGGGGCTTTATTTGGTTTGGGATTTCAGTATTAATTCACCATATATGCAGGTATGGTGGAGGGTTTTTTATGGACTAATTTACAAGGGTAGCCTAAAATCCAAGAAACATCTTGGACATCAGAGAGAAAAGGCAGATGAATTTAGCTCTGCTCCTGAAATATCAGATGATGAGGTGGGAATGAAGAGCTGCAGTTCCTCCTCCTTGCCCAAATCTTCCTTTTGCTGACAGTTGAAAGGTTAAAAAGTGGAGGCTGTTATGGTGCCTCTGCCACCAAAGAGATGTTTTGCAGGAGGGTCTTTCCAGGTCCTATAGACTGCAGGATTAATGAGCTGTGGTTTTTTTTCAGGCATATCACATCACAAACATGAGTAATTACCATTATGACACACTTCGAAGCAATGTAGCTTTCAGAGGAACAGTTGCTCCAACTCGAAAAGGCAACAAGGTTCAGCGGTTTGTACGTGCACAAACTACAGATGTATTTATTTTTCCATCTGTTTCTTATTTTTCACAGAAAAACAGATAACTCAGAACTACTGACAGCAGTCAGAAATGTTCTAGAGCCCACCAAGTACGCTGACTTTAATGTGTATTACAGAGAAAGAGAACAGAATTTGACAGGGTCATTGATCACTTGAACCAACGGAGATCAAAACCAGTCAAAGACAAACCAGTCAAAAACCATCAGTAACTAGAAATGGAGAAATTCAGCATTCCCAGCACCATGACCCCAGGCCAGCACCAGTAAAGCCACAGTCACACCATTCAGATAAATCAAGTATGTCTTTCTTTTGATTTTCCCCATAAGTTTCTCTGTAGTTGTGCTTTTTCCCAGGTTGCCAAGGAATCCCTACACTCCTCTAGCTTAGTATCAGCAATAGTTTGGCTGTTGACACACCAACATTTAGCATTTTGATCACTGTCCTTCCCCCTGTGAAGGGTTCTTCCCTTATACCATAAGCTGGAGAGAGTTAAAGGGAGACTTTTTTGAAAGATCAGCTCTTCCAAGATGCCTGGGAGAAACTTGCCAAGTAACTCTTCTGTTTATTATTTTATTAATCATTTTACAAATCATTAGTCTATGATGCTCTGTGCTATCCACTGAAAAATAGCCCTGTAACCTTACTGGGGTCCTCTTATTCAGCTCTGTCTCAATTCCACACTTATACCAACTTTGAACAACGCTGAGTTCCTCTGACAAACAACATTTTGTGCATTTTGTGAGAGCTGCCAGCTAAATTTCAAGTGACACCAATTAAGTTGCAGTTGCACGCCGCTTGTGCCTGTGTCGTGCTCTTGTCTGTTACAGGGATTCTCTCTGGGAGAAGAGGTGCTATATAAAATACAGACACGAACGCTGAATTTCGGGTGCACTGCAGGGAACAGGAGCTCTTCAAGGCCTGGGGGTGCCCCGGTGGGGTCCCCTGTGCCCACGGGGAGCACCTGAGTCACATCCCCACCGCAAAGCACCGGGGCAGGCTCAGATCCGGCCCTTGGCCTCTCCCCCCGGGCTGAGAAGCTCCTCCACGTTCCACACAAGCCCCACCTGTCCCGGGAGGGCCCCGGAGGGCTCCAGTTCTCCTCACGTGCTTTAGGGCTGCAGTTCCTACGCTGAGTGCCTCGTGCAGGGACGACTGCGGGATAAAGGTCGTGTGAGAGAGCACTCCTGGCAGACTGGAGTTTGTTATTGCACTGCACTTGGGTTTCACTGGTCTGCCATGGGGAGAGGTATTTCTGTCCCTCTCTCCTTTGGGTCTCATGGAGCTTTGCTTTTATCTGTCGTCAAGGAAACACCAGGGTTTTTGGTTTTTTTTCCCCTTGCTCATTAATGTCTGCATTTTTGTTTCCATAGCTACAAAGGAACCTTAGTGTTTTAAAATAGCAGTAATTGGATTACCATGACTTTTTCAAATTTATTGACACCATTAATGGCTCCGATTTTCAAAAGCAGACACCGAAATTGTATCAGCAGTTTTTCAGCTATTAACGTGTTATCTCCTTGTCCTGAAATCCTGGGTACATGCTCAGAAAAGTCTTCAGCATCCAGACACTCACTGCAGCCAGACTCAGCTTCCATACGTGGTGCTCTGAAATTACTGGCAATAGTAATAGTAATGCTCTTTATTTGGATTAGTTTCAATTTCTGATGGTCTCCTGCAAAGGAGTGCACAGGTTCTGCTGTGAATCTGCTGGTATTAGCATATTACAGATCCTTAGTGACTTGACCCCAATAGAACAATCTGGAAAGATTTTTGCAGCCGAGGATCTCAGAAACTCAGCATGCAGGAACATGGGAAAAGCACAAAGAATTGAGAGTACCAGCCTTGTTAACGACTGGCATTACTTAGCAGGGACACAATTCATGTTTTAAGACAAAAAGTGACACTCCTACACTGTCTGTGGCTCTGTGCACCCTCCTACCACCCTGAAATTGTTCCTGTGCCGCCTTCTAGCACTCCTCATTTATTTGCTACCATTTCTTTCTCTGTTTGAGGTGCCCACAAAGCACCATATGTGCATATTCTGTACCCCTAGCCTTTCCTTCCTGCCCCTCCTGCCCTCAGCTGAGGACAGAAAGTGGCTGAATTCACTGCATGGATGTCCCAGCAGTGGTGTCACCACTCCTTGTGCCCCGGCAGAGACACACAGCAGTGCCACACTGGAGCTGGAACAAAATGAACCCACAGTTTAAGAAGTGGTACAGACAGAATGTCCAGACCCCACCTCTTGTTTTAGAAAAACAAGCTTAAGAGAGTCACTAACCTAAAATCTAGCCCCAGCAAACAGGTGACAACAAGTGGCTAAACACAAAGAAGTGTGAGCAAGGAAGTCTCTTTAATGTAAAGTATTAGTTCCTATTTTCCATAAGGGATTTCTGTGCATCCTGGAGGCTCAGACATTGGATTACCATAGAAACCATCTCCTGTGTCTCTGAGGAGCTGCTGTAGCTTGTGCTGTTATGGAAACAGTCATCTGCACAGCTCAGCCCTGTCTGTGTCTCAGTGATTGTGTTTGTAAAGATCCAGTGCTGAATTCTCCTTTCAGGATTCATTTTAATAAAAACTAAGTTCCTGAAGGACATGGTAATTTAATAAACTCCTCGAGGCTTCTCCAGATTAAAAATACAGCAATGGAAAAAAAAAATATATACACTAGAATTACCTTGCCTTTTCAATACTTACCAACCTCTAATCCCTACTGTCAGCCAAGGTCTGGGTTCAGAAAGATGGGCCTGTCCTCCCCGACAATCATCAGTAAAACTGCTTCAGGAAAGCAAATGTTGGTGCCGTGTTCTGTGCAAGGACTCCTTCACACACCCATCCTATGTGCCTGCATGGAAATGAAATTCCAAAGGTAAGAAGGTACAGGGAGAAAATGTGGCTCACGTGACTGAACTGGGAACTCTCACATTTTAATTCCAGGTGAGCTGTTCTTTGTCTCCAAAAAGCCACCCAAGACAGATTTCAGAAAAGATAACATGTGAGTTGGAAGCTCAACTCCCACTAATTTTTTCCTGGGAATTGAGTCCTTAGCTGATCCTAGAAAATCTCCTCAGCATTTTCATATTTGTAACATCTGAGATACTACTACTTACATATTTCACTAGACTTCTGTGGGCATGAGTATTTTGTATTTCCTTGAATAAAGCCATCAAAGGATCAGGAACACAACTAAAAGGTGCTGCTCGGGTTCAAAGTCAGCTGTAAAGAGCTTCCTGCCTGATTACACAGATTTTTCTAAGTTACTGCAACTCAAGACTGTAAATTCACAATTTTTATCTTTATCTTTTTTTCTTTAATCAAAATCTTCCACACCAAGAAGGTCCTTTCCAACCCAAACCATCCTAAGAAGGTTATATCCCATCTCTTTATCCCTAAAGCAAGTTCTGGTTATTATGGCTTGTAAAGGCAACATTTCCTACCACTGAATACCTGAATATCTCTGCATTTTATAATGTATAAAGAAAGGACCCAAACATAATGAATTTGTGAGTATAATTCCAATACCTCCTCCAAGCTTCAGGGAAGCAGGAAAACAAAAGCTACTCAGAAATGTGTCAGTTTTGAAAGCCAGGACCTCTCCCTCCTGAGACATGGGATGCAGTGACACCTCAGCATTATCACCAGCTATTTTTTTTTCCTTTAAAATATTTACTGCCTCTTTTATCAGCAAGGATTAAGATACGTGACTGAAACACACATTTAGGACGGGAACAAACACGGATTTCGGAGTAAGCAAATTAAATCCCTTTTAGCTGTTGCTGATGCCGGGTGCTCTCCAAGTTTTGTGATTAATGAAGCTTTGTGGAGGCTTTTTTTTTGCCATCATCATTTTCCTTCGAAGCCTCCTTGCCTGCTGCTCCCCTCGCTGGTGGATCTGGCAGCACCAATCCCTGTGTGAGTCCGTCTGCTCGGGAGTGGCCAGCTGGTCACACACTATTTGTTTTTCCTGTTCCTATGCTACTCATCCCACTGCACATTTGGGAGCTCCTGGCTTTGAAGACACATCCAATGCACATCTTGATTAAAAAAGGAGAGCTGTGCTCTTCATCTTGCCTTTTATAGACCTTTATTTTTAATAATTACTGCTTTACAGTATTTTGTGTATTTCAGAGAGCTCCTGGATACGGAGAATTTTTCATCAGTAAAAAGTGTATATAAAAATCTCTCTTATTTCTGAGCATGAAAACCAAACATTGACACTACGAAGCTTAAAATCCATTTTTGCCATCTTCCTAACCATGAACCTGCTGGATATCCCATTGAATCAGGGCACTAGAACTGATATAAATATTATTTACTTGTGCACAAACTTGGAAGTGGTTCTTAAATCACCCAATTCAGAGAAAAAAAAATTAATTGAGGCACAATGTACGCTATGCAAGACTTGGATATGAAAAATTACCTTTTAAATGGTTTTGTGAGAAGAGCAGTCAATGCTAAAACTACTTATTCCTTTAAAACACATTTTTAACTCCAGTTTGTAGCCGTCTGCTAATATTTTGGACTGTGTACTCATGTAACAGAGAACATTTATACATCCTCAGGAGATGGATTAATCCGAGCTGACTTAATCATACTGGGATCAATCTGATGATTTCTCCAGGCATGGAATTTAACTTTTTCTTGGTTTATTTATACACGTGGCTTATTCCTTTTATTATTGCTGAAACACCGAGTTTCCCGTAATATTTGCTACATTCTTAGACCCTCTTCAAGTTGTTGTGTATGTTTGAGTCCCGTTTTCTTGGTCTGTGTGTAGCAGGTTTGTACAGGCCCGTTAAGTCTGTTTGGCTTTGGATCAGCACAGAATGTAGTGGAGTTCTCTTGCAGCATTTCCAAGATTTATAAGTATTCCCACATATTCCTCTCACTTTCTTGAAGTGCTGCAATATTTCACAGCTAAGTACATAAAAAAAGCCCCCTGGCCTGGCGTGTCAGACGGTGGTCACAGGAAATGCAGATTCAGGTATTTTATCAAGCTGGACTCTGACAGCTTTGATCACAACATCTCACAGCCTTTGGTTTTGATTTTTTCCTAAATGGGGTCCATGGCTTTTACATTAGTGGAGATTTTATGGAGTCTGTTTACTTTACAGTTTAATATTAGAGCGTACCATGAAAGAAAATACTTTTGTCCCAGCTGTGAATGAAGAGCATTCTGTTACTTTATTTGCGTGGAAGATCCTTGCATTATGTTTAACCTCTCCTATTTGATTAATATTTTTATTTCTTTGTCTTTTATAGTTTATCCCTTAGGTTGGATGAAATGAACTCATGAGAACCCCTCAGAAGGCTCTTTGGAAAAGAGAAATATTTTCAATGAAGCTACAAAGGGGAAACCACCAGATGAGATATTAAAAATTGTAAACTGCCAGAGCGCCTCATCCCCAGAAGGACCAGGATCATTCTCAGGTGCAGTTTTTGACTTCCATGCCTGTGAGTTCCAGTCCTGTCCACACAGGACATCCCTTCTCGGCTTGGGGGGGGGAATTCCCAGTCGGGCCCAGGTGAGAGGCTGGGACTGAGCCTTGAGTGGCTGTTCCTATTAAAGCTCTGAGGACTGAGGTGCCAGAGAGGAGATCTCGTGTTCTCCATTGCTGACACTGGATCTTCCCCCTGCAAAGAAGTAACAAACACAACCCCGGCACTAAGGACAGCAGAAATCTCCTTCAATCCAGGATCCACCTGTTCTCTGCCCCACAGAACTTGGAAGAAAAATGATTTAATGGTTTGCCTTCACCAGAGCTGTGCGGTCAGCCACAGGCACACGAAAGCCTACGTGCCTAAAGACTGTTTGGTTTATAATTGATATAAACAGTCTGGTAACTGTCTTGGTGACAATTGCGATGTCAGCACTGATGACTCAGTGGCCACTTCCATGCAGTACTCGGTGTACGACACAGTGACAACCTTTATTTCCAGGCGGTGGTTTCTTCAAACCATGTCCACAGATAGCTGATGGAGCTCGAGGTTTCTGAAACAAAGAGTTTGATAGAAATTTGGACACAGGAGCGAGGTCTGAAGCCATGAGTTAGGTCTGTGATTTAATACATAATTCTGACCGTGACCCATCATCGCTGGTTCTTCAGCTTTGCACTGAAAGTTGCACCCAGTAAATGCTTGAGAGCACAGTGTTTTTATAGGAACTGTTGTCATCTTTTGAATTACACAAGGATCACTGGGGAGAAACATGATTATCTCCAAACAACACAAAACCATCAGCATTTTCAAAGTACTTTGAAATTTGTGGTTTTGTCTTTAATCGTGCTGTTACCGTGCTTGCTCATGAGTTGTGGGTGATAACATGTGATTATCATCTGCCTACTTGATCACATGCACATTTGTGATGCTTGCAAGAGCAAACATTATTGGCTGGGATCTGTCACAGTCTCCGTTTCAGAGACTGTTTCCCAGACAACAGCACAGCCCCCTGCATCCACCAGCCGTGCACCACCCTGGACCTGTGCTCAGTCTAACACCTGGTGGCAGCTGCTGCTCCCACTCCTGACACACACAAGATGTTGGTAGAGCCATAATCCAACTGCCTGAACTCTGCGACTCAAGGAAACCGCACAACCTAAATTAAACAGTCAAAACGAGTCAAACAGCACCCACCTTGTTACAAATTCTGAGGCAGTTTTTAAATTGAAACCAAATCATTCCTTGCCAGAAGCCATTTAAGGGCCACGCACTGCCTGTTTAAGACCCCTGCTGCCAAACATGAAGCCAAGCAGAGCTGTGTAAGGTGGTAAATCATTTCTCTCCAGTAATTTGAGTGTGTTGAAACAAAGAGCCCAGAGGGCAGGGGGAAGAGCGAGTGTCAGAAGCAGCTCAGGCCAGCTGGGTGGGATCCTGTGTGCAGGGCATTTACATTTTGGATGTTGTCAGGTGGGGGAGGAAGCTGATAAGAAAAATAATTATTTGCATTCAAATTATATAAACAGTGCCAGAGCCTGGTTAGTGTAGGCAGTGTTAGACAGAGTGTTTCCCAACTCAGGAGATGGATCACATGCTGGGTAAGGAAGGTACATGAGGCAACAGCACTCTGAAGGTGTGCAGCTCTAAGCCTCTGTGCACATTTCATGGCAGAAGAATAAAATAAAAAGGATCTGAAAACCAAATGTTTGTCCCAGATAGTTCTATTTAAAAATGCCTATTTTTAATACGGCCTAACTTAAACTCTGCCTTGAGAGGCAAAGGCAATGTCTGGGTTTCAACTTATCGGGGGCAGGGGGGCAGGGTATTGGTGGGATTTGGGCAGGGCTCTTCGAGGTGTGCAGGGGTATTTGGGGAAGGGAGGGATGTTAAAAACAGGCAGGGAACGAAATCTCAGTCTCCTCTTGATGTTCTCAGCTCCAGTGAGCTCCAAGGGAGCAGCTGGAGCAGCGGTGCAGCAGCATCCCCAAGTAGCAGTTCAGCTCCCAAGCTTCCTTCCACGCGAGGTGGCCACACTTTCTGAAGATCTTATCGTTCATTTTTTTTGGTTTTCCCTCCTTAGGAATGACTTCAAATGTGAGTGGAACACGAAATGATTTTGCTTACTGGCCCTGTGACGCTCAGCCCAAACATGCTGTAAGTCTGCAGAGGGCTCTCTGGGCTGTGCCATTCCCTCTGTGGCTACCACGGGAGATGCAGGATCTGAGGGGAGATTTCCCACCTTCTCTGCCACTCTTCCACATCGCTTCTGGCTGCAAGGCTGCCTTTCAGAGCTCCTCCAAGGAAAAGAAAATCCGTGGTCCAGAGGAAGAGGCCGTTCTCTTTCTCTCCTACTGCTTTAAACTTTGTAAGGATCTCCCTCACCTCCTGCTGAGAGCTCCCTCAGCTGCACTCTGTGAATGATGTCCTTGGCTTTCCTCCCTGTTTCCATGAAGTCCCGAGGGCTCTTATCTGAGTGCACAGGTTTGCAACAGGACATTTGCACTCTGAATTGTTCTCAGGTTTTCCTGTCTGGACATCTCTGTTACCTGAGACTCCAGAGCAGCTTTATTGAAACCACATCCCCGGGAGTTGTGCAGTGTAATTGTAGCTGTGGTGACGGTATCTGCAAAGGGAAGAAAAGCTACTTCATCACAAATTTGTGCAAGTTGAAATCTGAAAGACTGTTCTCACAGGGACACACGGGGAGTGGAATACACAGACAACACATGAGATCCAGCCCCCTCTCGTGGTTTTTCCACACAGAAGGCAGGAATTGACTCAAACTGATTTCTTAGGAGTTATATTAACACCTGCATCTCTTCTCTGAAAGCTGATACGGTTACTGGCATTTCATCTCTTCTTAGGGAGTGATACGTATCAGTCTAAAGATCGAAAATGATAATCTGTAAAAATTTTTATTTGTATTTCCTAGGCATCTTGATGGCTATTTCTGGTGGAATACGAAGGACTAAGGCAAGGGGATTTCTCTAAGTTGCTTTTTCTTCCAGCTGAGAGAGGAAGTAAACACTGCAGGACAGAAAACAAAACTCTCCTGGTCAACTGATAAAGTGCAGAAACAGATGCAGGTATCCGGCTGTCTCACCCTGCTCCGTGCTCTGATTGAGCTGAACTGAATTGCATGACACGAACAGCAAGTCAGTGTTTGTCAGCAGGGGAAGCACAAACGCACTGAGCTGAGAGAACTGCTGCAGGTCTGGCGAAAGCCCAACCAGCCCCGATCAGCTGCTCTTGCTCTGCAGCCCCGTCCTTTTTCCATTTCATTGATGGCTCGCTGTGCAAGCAGCAATTCAGCCGCCCTGCTCCCTCCCAGGGCTCTCCCCGGCCGCCTGAAGAGCTGTCCCGGAGCAGCGGGAGCAGCAGCCCCGGAGCAGAAATAGCTGTCCTCGGGTGGCCCCGGCCAGCCCGGGCAGAGCAGCTGCACAGGGCAGAGCGGCCCGAGGCTCGCCGAGCTCGGGCCCCCGAGTGCTGCTCGCTGCCTTCCGGCCCTTCCCTCTGCCCTGCTCAGTCAGGGGCCGCGGGCCCCAGCGAGGAGGAATTTGGGGTCTGCTCTGAAGAAGGTGAAGGGCTTTGGGAGGGGAGGGCAGCTGGCTGCAGCAGCGGGGAGCGCCGTTAGGACTCAGCAGCAGCAGCAGGGAGGAGGTAAAACTGCTCAAGAACGCTGGTGACTGCAATAAAAACACATTTTCACCAGCGAAAGGGAAGTACTTTTATTCCATTTATGTTTCTCTGAAGAGACAAAGAGATGCACCAAAGCATGGGAATGCAAATCCCTGCTGCAGTGTGAGCTCTGTCCCGACCTAATAAATGTCCCACAGTGGAGACTCGTGGGTGCCCAACGCCGCTTTTCCAGAACGTTCTGTAGCGGTGGCACTTTCCCATTGGCGACTTCTTTAGATATTAATCGGAGATCTGGAAGGGGTAAAACCTCTTGGACACAACTCCTATTACAGTACGGACCAAGCTAGAGGAGTGGTGCCCTCCTGCAGTGAGGTATTTCTGAGCTTTCTTTCGGCCAGTAAAGGCTGTTGTTTATTAAAAGCCCCGTTTGATGGGACCTTGTCACACAGCGAGGCAGCGTGACTTGCCAGGCACTAATGAAACAATTCTGGAAGCGCCGAAGGAACTCTGCTGTCCAACAAAGTTTTCTCTGAGCTGCACATTCGGGAGAGCCCAGCCAAGCACGGGGAGGCTGAGGTGCTGAACTGACAGCTGATGAAAGAGCGTTTCTAGATGGACAGCCGTGAGGAGTTGTGTAATGGAGGTCACTGAAGAGGTATGTGTGGAAAAGAGAAGGTTTTCTATCGTTACAACCGCCAGATTGGCAGAGGGAGTGGGAACTTGTTTTTCCAGCTCAAGAGCAGAGCAAGACCTTTGAATGGTTTTTATTAATATTGCCTGTGAATACCAGTATTTCACACAAATAAAGCTTGGATTTCAGATCAAGGACCTTGGGCGGTGTTACTGCAGCATAGCCATTTTTCAGAGTATGGCAGGGAGAAAAACACACCACGAAACACATTTTTCTTCAAATAAGAAAGGTGTTTCTGAGGGAACGCCTCAGCTGCCATGTGAGAAGGGCAGAGTTGTGATACCCAGAGCAGGAAAGCAACCAGAGCCCGTGACAGGGTAGAGCAGGTGAGTGCAGAACCTTCCCCACTCACCCTCTCTGTCAGCCCCCTGCAGTGTCACCTCTGCACCACCCAGCTCCCGAGGAACGGCCCTTCAGGCATTCCTTTCCCTCGGAGTGCAGCCTGAGCCACTGCCATTGCCACCAAACCCTTCCCAGGCTGCAACTCGGGGACATTTCTGCTGCAGAGCTGATCTCTGGAGCAGGGCTCTGAACCGGGGGCTGTTTGCTCTCCTAGCAAACGCAGTACCTGCATTTCACACAGCACTGCAGCCTGACTGGGTTTGGCAATCTGCGGGTTTGGATGCGCCACTTTTTATTCTGCAGTTACAAAAGCGCATTTTGTTTCCTTGAAGTCTGGCACTATTATTTATAATTGTGTTATTTCTCTTACAAGACAAGTTTATAAGTAGTTCCACACTTGATATCGCTCAGATATAGAAACCTACTTTAACAAATCTCCTGTTAAAATAGCCTGAGGTTTACGTGAGCAAGAACTGCTGAAACTCAGCTCCTAATCTGCACCATATGTTGGCATTCTTCCTTCTCGGAGATGACATTTTGCTTCCAGTAGATAACATTTCTTTTACAGAAAAAACAAAAACCTGATGAGAAGCTACAGGCAGCCTGACGGATCAGGGGTGGGTACCTGCTGCACTGTCCCTGCCTGCTCAAGGGTCACCTCCTTGCACAGCTGTGGCACACAGAGACTCCTCAAAATGCTTTGCGTTTTTAACATCCTCTTGCAAAAATCACCCGGTGGGTGTTCAGACCGCAGCGGACCTAGAGCTGCCTCCCAACCTCCCAGCAATAACTCTGCGCGCTCTGACAGAGCAGCGGCGTGCTGGGACGTGTTCTGGAACAGTCCGTGGGGTGAGTCAGGGAAAACGGCATCAAGGTACGCACAGCTAAAAGTTATTCTCGGAAAACCTCTCGTTTGAGCACTTGCTGAAGCTGTGATTTATGATTGAATGGCAGCCTCTCCGTAGCAGAGCAGCGGGGGCTGATGCTCGGGACGCCCAGGGGATGCTCCCGGAGGCCCGGCCGGGGTTCCTGGCGGGGCAGGCGGGTGGCACCAACGTCACCGCGCCACGGGATGCGGCTTCTGGGAAGTTTCCCTCTCGTGCTTTTCCGCTGAGGCTATTTCTGGGCGGCTGCGAGCACACAGAGATCCCTGGCTGTGCGTGCGCACGGAGCGCTGCTGGGCACAAACCCCGCTCCGCTGTGGCACTGCCCAATTCCCGAGAATTCCAGAAGGAAAAATCAATTCCTGCCGAAGGAAGCGCAGCCGAGGCCCGCCCGCGGCTCCGTCTGTGCCGCGCCTCCCTCATGAGCGCCGCCAATGGAGCGGGGATGGCTCGGTGGCAGCCGCGGAGCCCCGGAGAGCNAAAACACACCGTGCCCAGCTTCACCCCGAATATCCCCAGACCGGGTCACGGCGGCCTCTCCCCGGTCAAAGCCCCCTCCGGTCACGCCGTTCCGCGCCCCCGGTGACGTCAGCGCGGCGCCGGGCGGCGATTGGCGGGCGCTGAGC
>VWZN01002258.1:1373644-1384176 GCA_013396955.1 Regulus satrapa
GTCGGCGGGATTTAGAGTGGGTTTGTTTGGTTTTTTTCTCTTCCGGGGAAAGATGTGATCCTGTTGGAAAAAAAATCAAGAGGTGCGCGATTCAGTGTTGTTAAAAGGAGTTTTGTCTTTACCAATAAAGTGTGGGTCTGCCGAGAGAGGAGATTGGCACAGTGAGAGATTTAAGAGAAAAAAGTGGGAAGGGTTCCCGCTGGTTGATGAATGGGTAAAAGAGGTTTGGCTTGACAAACGAACTGTAGGTTCGCTGATAAATACGATTGAATATTGAAAGGTGAAAGAAACGATGGGGTAGAAAGCATAAATTCCATAAGAGTTAAGAATTAAAACGGAGGGTTATACATTAGAGGGGAGTTTTTAGGGATCAGGCGTTCCGGGAAGTCTGTGCCTCTCAAGTACCTCAGAAATGAGCAGAGAGAGGGAAATGCGGCCGGGAAATTGGGATAAAAGGGAGGCTGTGACCTCCGAAAACTCGAGAGATCCCAGGGGAACGCTCCCTTTATTGGAATAAAGGAACTCCTGTGTCTCCTTCCTGGGCACAAACCTCAGCCGGTCGTGGATTCACTTGCGTAACAGCGTGGCGCTTGTGTCTGGGCAGTCACCCCTGGGAGACCGTGATGACGGCGGCCATGAGGAAATACCCCAACCCCATGAACCCCAGCGTGGTGGGAGTGGATGTCCTGGCCCGGCACGTGGATGCCAGCGGGAAGCTGCACAGCCACCGCCTCCTGAGCACCGAGTGGGGAATCCCGGCCATTGTGAAATCGGTGGGTGTTGTGTCACGGGCCACAAAGGGACGCCGCGGGCGGGGGAAGCTCCTGAGCCAGCTGTTGTAACCGAAGTCTGTCGTGTAATAACTGATAATGGTTTAAAAGTTTAACGGGCTGAGGCGTTGGCGGGTGGTGAAAGCTCAGCAGCAGCACACAGCGACCCTGAGAGCCAAGGCTGGGTCTCGCATGGCTCCCGCCTGGAAAATGAGATCTCCCTCGGCTGAATTAAGTTAATTCCTGATTGCGCTCTCTGTTCCACGCAGTAAGCACTGCTCGTGCGTGTCAAGGCGTGGAGAATCCGCTGGGTTCGTGGCACTGATCCCATCTCTCTTTGCCTGTCCCCAGCTCATCGGCACCTGCAGGACAAGGACGTATGTGCAGGAACACTCTGTCGTGGACCCCGTGAAAAAAACAATGGAGCTGAAATCCTGTAATGTAAGTAGCCGTGTCTGTGCCCCTGGAACGGATCGCAGAGTATAACAGCACCTTGTGCATATGAAAACGAGAATCGTCTTGAAAATGTCATTAGAACAATGCAAGTTAAAGGTTCCAGTAATGTGGTTGTAGTTGATCAGATCCAGGAGCTGTTTGGCTCCTGGATCTTGGCACTGTTGGAGCTCTGAACATACTGAAGAGCAGGAGGAGTTTTGGGGGTGGGGTGGTGTTAAGAAAAAGGGTTTTAAAGCTTCTTGGGGTACGTACACTGGGACTGTTTCCTAATCATGCAGCATTTTGCTCTCTGTAGTACTCTCTGTTATTTGTGCCAAGGGATGACCTGTCCTGTGTTCCGCAGATCTCATTTACAAACCTGGTGTCCGTAGATGAGAGGCTTGTCTATAAACCGCACCCTCACGAACCGCACAAGTGAGTACGGCCCCGCTCCGAGATCACGGCTGCTGCGCGGTGCTTTGGAAGTGCCCGTGGCTCCCCGCGCAGAGGATGAGGTTTACATGGCCTCTGTTACAGCAAAGTGTCTAAAAGAGGATGGAAGGGACAGTCTCGTTCTGCGGTCACGGGGGGACTCTGGGTCCTGCTGTGCCGGAGTCCAGCCCGCTTCAGGCTGTGACCGAGTTCGTGCACATCTGCACTTTTCACCTTCTTCTTTCCTGGTCTCTTTGTCTGCTAAAGATGGAAATGGTTGAGAACCATAAAGGGAGACTTGGACTTGCCAGGCACTCCTGAGCTTTATTTTATAAGTAGAAGCATTTACACAGTGTGGAAGGGGGTTGTGTTTAGGGGGCAAGAAGTTCCGTGTTACAGAGCAAAGCTGATGAGGGAATGTGCTTGTAGGGGGGGAGGGAGTTTATTTTTAAATCACTCCAAGTAATTCTGTTTCCTGCTCTCTGTTTCAGAACCATTCTGACACAAGAAGCAATAATATCTGTAAAAGGTGTCAGTCTCAGCAGTTACCTAGAAGGGCTAATGGCAAACACCATTTCTTCCAATGCTAAAAAAGTAAGTGTGGCCTTGGTATAAAATGTGTGGTCACTGCTGAATGTCAAAGGGAATACAGATCTCTGTTCTACTTTTTGGCTTTGTCAGCAACCTTAGGAAGGGGTTGCATAGTTACGCTGCCTTTACTGTAGAGACTGAACGCTCAGCATGCTGAACTTCTTCTTTTTCCTCTTGTGAGTGGACATGAGATAAATTGTTGTTGGCAAAGCTCTAAATCTTCACTGGGGAAAACATCTCCACTCACTCAGCACTGAGACACTGTCGTGCTTTTGCTGCCCTCTTGATGCCCTATTTCACTTTTGCTGTCAAAAAAGGATCTGCCTTCATACAGATCTGAAATAATTAGGGGGGAGGAGTTAAACAGTATTTTAGTCTGGCAATGCAAAGGTATCTTGAGTTCAGCCTGGAGCACGATAAAGCAGTCTGGGTAAAAAGCCTTTGGTGGATCATAATGTGAGAACTGATGTAAGGAATTGTTTTCATGTGAGAACTGATGTAAGGAATTGTTTTCATGTGAGAACTGATGTAAGGAATTGTTTTCATAATGTGAGAACTGATGTAAGGAATTGTTTTCATGTGAGAACTGGTGTAAGGAATTGTTTTCATGCAATGTAAGGCAGAACACGTTCCAGCAGTTCTCCAGTTATTGAAATAACAAATATCAGTGTATTTCTGCTCCTTCTTCTTTCAACTACCATGTCATTTGCAGTAAGAATTTAACTGATTTGCTAAGATTGACCCACTGATCGACTTTTCTTTAACTGTAGGGCCGTGAAGCACTGGAATGGGTAATTAAAAGACTGAATGCTGAAATTGAAGAGTTTGCAGCTTCGGCAAGAGGAACTATGAGGAATTCGATGGCAGCAGCAGCGTTTGTAGAGAAATGATGATAGCTCTTAGAGCAGTGTCACTAACGAGGCTTAACGAGCTGCAGCTTCTCTCCAGGCCTCAGTACATGTACCCTTTGTTATTTAAAGGGTGTGTGTATTAGGCATGTGATCAATTCCATTTGGAGCACAGCTGAATTCTTACCAAGGCTGAGGCTCAAAGCTGTTTAATCTATGGAGTCAGCTGGACCGAATTGCGGTTACAGACGAAGAAATAAATTTCAAGTGTAGATCCTGTATTTACATGAATGCTAATTTATAATGTTTGCAGATATGAAATAGCCTCATTTAGTGGGGAGGCTGCACATGGTGGAGGACACTGGCATGTTAGGCTAACTTTTATTTTTTTGTGTGACTTATGGACTACCTCTTTTGGGACCAAGCCCAAAATTAAGCAGAATGGTTGTTCCAGCATTGTTCTTGTTGATTTTTGACAGTTTTCTGATACAAGTGGTTTAACAGAAAGCTTATTACTTGATGCTTGAAATATAAAAGAATGTGCAAAATATTTTTTGATAAGCTTTTTAACTTGACTGGTTGAACTAACACGGTACTCAAATTGTTTTTCAGTCACTGTAGGTGAAACATCAAAGGGTTTCTTACCTACCTACCAAGACCTAAATCCTGCTCCTAAATGCAACATTCATGAGCTGGGCATGCAGTACCTTAAAATCAAATTTTCTCTTAAACTTCTGCAATAAATATCTCCATTTCTAAAAGCCCATTACATAAAGGTACAATAAGCATAGAGCCTTAAAATCTAATAAGCTGCTACAGTAATAGGTGGTCACTTCAAAGAACCAATTAAAGACTAAAAATCCTTTGTGAAGGTGGCTGAGGAGACACCCCAACATAAGAGGAAGTAATATTTAACAATATACTCATTATTGATCACGTTGCAGATCCCTTTACCTTTGAGCTCAGCGCTCTCAGGGCTTTCACTCGGTGTGCTCCAGGCTGTGTTTCCTGGCAATCCTTGCAGGTTCTTGGTGCTGCCAGCAGTCACTCTGTGGGGAGGGAAAGGTCATTCCTTGGCACTGCTTGCTGAGTGCTCTGAGGGCAGTGCTGGGCTGTGTTCCCTTCTGTGGGGGCAGAGGCACAGCCCAGAGGCAGCTGCTGGGGGTGTTTTGGTGGTGCCCACGGTTGCTGCTGGAATTTTGATTCGAAGCTCACAAGTGATTTCAAGACTCTCTTAGCCTTTCTGAATGTAATGTCACCCGGCCCAGCATATTTGGCTTTGCATGCCATTTCTGTCATATCAAATTGCCTATTAACAGTGTCTGCTGTACGGAGAACCAGAGCTATTTTAACAAACAGGAACACTTCTGTAAGGTGTGTGCTAGGGGAAGAAAACAGGAATATAGATATATAACTTTTAAAAATTAACTATTCTAAACAATATTTTTCTAAAGAGAAATGTTTGAGACTACCTTACTAATTGAAGTCATTGAGGTTTGCCATACTTTTACAGGAGATTATTACAACTGAAATAACATTTCAATTTTAAAAGTGTATGTGAAACTTCTACAGAACTGTACCATCCTTTCTGATAAAAATGCTTCGCTTGGAACTCATTTTATGTTTGCTCAGCCATTAGCATCATTTGATATTCTAAAGTCAGTTCTTTCATTTCCAAATTTTTTTGCACTAAGGACTGCAGAGTAGAACTCACGGTTTGGCCTTGCACTGAAAAAAACCTTAGTGTTGAAGTTTTACAGGCATTCACCAACTTCTTGAAAGATGATACATTTCTTTCTTGTATTTCATTTATATGCCTGCATTCTCATTCTGTCAGAGTATGGCTTTCTGTAGGTGGCGCTTTTTAAATAAAATTTTGTTTCAATTCTGGCTAATTCCTGAAACTTTCTGGTCTGTTTGTGTTTTAGAGCTATGAGGTGAGTAATCTAAAATGAGAGGGGGTGAAGGAGAAGAAATCCCTGGAGTCAGTGGCTGCTTTTCTTGAAATGCAAACCCTGAAATGCACATTCACAGCTGCTGTGATCTGTTTTGCTTTTTACTAAGGCGTTGTGCTAACAAATCTGGCTCTAACTAGCAAGCAGCTTTCACAGTTTGCTGTGGAGAATCCATCAGCTTTTCCCTCTGCTTGGCTGAGGTGTGTGTCCAGGGAGGATGGGCGGCTGTGACGGGGGAGCTCTGGGTTCTGCTGGAAGCAACGGAGGAGCTGGGGAAGAGAAAGCAGCGACAGCAGCAGGAGCAGAACTGAGGGACCAGCAGGAGAAAAGAATTCAAGAAAAGGGGGAAGGGTCACGGGAAGTGGAGGGGCGGAGGTGAGGAATGCGATGCCCGTGCTGAGGGCTCCGATGGATCCCTGCCCCCCCGTTCAGCCCCACAGCAGTGAACTGCAAGGGCCAGCCAGGGGTTTGCTCCAGCAATGGGAACCACCCTGTCCCACAGCGTCACCCTCCTGTGCTCTGGACTCGCATTTGTACCTCCAATAAATGTCACCTGGAGTAAACACGAGCACCCACTGTGTGAAACTGCAACGATTCCGATCCCCTGACAGGCCCTGACGGGCACTGGGCCAAAGGGGAGCTCAGCGAGGTTGAGGTTCACTGCTCAGGTTCACTTTCATGGCAGGACAGAAGAGTGCCGGTAAAGAGCTTCTGTGGAAGCAGTGAGTCATTTTAGAATCTATTTCTTAAGGTGGAGGTTGTTGTTTCACTTGCACAGGACCTGTTGATTTTGTCTTAAATAAACCTGATAGCTTTGCTTTACATGTTGCTGTAGAGCTGAATTATTCTAAAGGTAAGGCTGCACCTTGTCACAACCAAGCTGGATTAACTGCTTACCTTAGGAGGACCATGATCATCAGCTGTGGACAAAATATCTTACATCTATTTTGTTATAACCCCATTTAAAAATAACACAAGTTATTAACGGCACAAAAAGAAGAAATAATGCACAAGATTTTTACAACTGGAGTGTACCTGAATTCTGCTCTGCACATCCTGGGTCCCTCTTCAGGCTCTTTATGCCAGATTTTGTAGAACGAACAGCTGAGACTTGGACGAAACTCCAGCTGTCCAGAAGTTGCAAATCCCCATCTTCGCGTGCCTGACCTGGAGCTGCGTCTCGCTGTGAGGAGCGGAGCTGCTCTCGCCGAGCTGTTTGCTGGCTCTGCGGAGCTGTGCTCAGACTGGGATTTAGCAGGAGCTGCCCCATTGTCAGCAGCGTGGCAGTGGCTGCGCGGCAGATTAGGGTCAGAGCAGAGGCGAGAGCAGAGCTGCAGCAGCACAGCCCAGCTGGCTCACCGGGCACAGAGAGGAGGTCAGCACAGCTCCCCGAGGTAGGAAACCTTGTTCCTGATGATACACCTTCCTCCACGGTGCTGTTTCAAGGGGAAAAGTGCAGTAACTGTGTTATTTTAAATTAGGTCGTGAAGAGATGATGGAATTTAGAGCCTATGGGATGACAGCTTTTTATTGGAATGTGCCTTTTTTTAAAAAAATTATTTGTTTTCCCCTATAAAATACACTTGAGAAACCTTTGAGATTAGAGCTAGCCACAAAATGATCATGGCTTTAGATAGCAAGGGATTTTTAAGGGGTTAACTACTTCTAGGTTTTATTAAAAATGGAGGGCAGCAAGCAAACTTGTCATTTCATCATAAATTATGCATGTTCAGAAAAAGTAATTTGTTTTGCCTTTCAATATATAAACACTGCACTCTTGAAAAAATTGCAATCATGTTGCAACAGCTCTTAAATTACAGAAGCATTATCTCTAAACATCAAACATATTCAAGAACTTTTGGGGGGCTCACCATTGGTATGTAAGCAGCTCTTTATTTTTTTTGGCGTTGTGCTAAATCCCCAGGATTTGAAGGTTTGCACAGTCAGACCCTTCACAGTCAGTGAAGTTGGGTGGGGTGTAAGCAGACACCTGCCGCAGTGAAGAGGTGACCTGGGTGGGAGTTGCGCCCGCGGTGATTATGTTAAATCCATTACACACTCAGCTGGGTCGTGTAAGAACACCAAGGGGCAAAGCGGGGCTGTGCTCACCCGCAGCTCCCGAACCTGCCCCTGGCACTTCCTGGGTGTGTCAGATGTGGCTGTGAGCACTCAGGAGCTTTTTGTGCCTGTCTGGAGAGGTTTGAGTGCCCTGAGCCTTCTGCAGCCTGCAGACGAGAGGAGGCAGCTGTGGATCAGCCTCCTGATCTTCTCACGCTATAATTAGCTGCACCTTTCTGAACTGAAATTTAAGCCCTTCTGTTCCCTTTTTAATCACGTGTCTGGCTTCTCTCTTAACTTCTCCTTACAATATTATTATTATTAAACGATTCAAAGTAGCACACATAAAAAATTATTGTGACTACACAGGTTTTCTATCCAGAGGTGTAAAAGAAAGGGTTTTTATCTGAGCAGCAGTTAGAACTGCTGCTGCTGAAATGTGTATTTCTCAGACTCGGGATCAGTTTAGTGCATTGTTGGCTTCCAAAAACAACTCCTGCCTAAACCACACAGAAAAATGAATCTGAACAAGGACAGGCGTGCCAGGAGAGACAACTGCCTGCAACTGTACGTGGGATTCTCTGCTGGTGCCCTGGAAAGGCACAATGCTTGCACTAATTCTGTGGGCTCCTGTTACTGCACCAAAAGAGAAACTACTAAGAGACCAAGCACACAGTTTGAATCATTATTTTTAAAAAATATTCTGGGGGTCACGCTGTCTTTGTGTTTTGGTGTGAATGATAGAAACCTTTTGTTTAAAATGCTCCGGTTTAACACCCATCGTGTCAGGTATTTATTTGGTTTTTCAGTGGTAACTCTTCAACCCGCCTGGACCTACTTGGTCTCACCTTTTTGGCCTCCCTGGACCCCTCCAGTGTCAAGACTTTAGCCTCCTCGGAACTCTTTAAAATCCCCTTTTCAGATTCATTGGATTTATCCAGTCTGAGCTCTTCATCCTCTGTGGAATTCTCCAGTCTCACTTCTTCATCCTCTCTGGACCTTTCAAGTCTCACATCTTCGTGCTCCTCAGACTTCTCCAGTGCCTCCTCCTCCATCTCCTTAGAGCTCTCCAGTCTCGCCTCGTCAGACTCCTGGGAGCGCTCCAGCTTCTCCTCCTCCGTTTCCCTGGACCTGTCGAGCGTCACCTCGTCGGGCTCTGTGGATCAGTCTGGCGACAGCTCCTCAATCTCTCTGGATCTCTCAAGTGTCACCTCTCTATCCACAGATTTCTCCAGCCCTACTTCTTCCCTCTCTCTGGACCTCTCCAGTCTCACTTCTTCGTCCTCCACGGATGTTTCCAGTCCCCCCTCCTCAGCTTCCCTGGACTTTTCCTGTACAATCCCTCCGTGCTCAGCAGGGGTCTCAGAGTACAGCTCCTCCACCTCCTCGGAATCTCTAGACCTCACGGATTTTAACTATTTCATGTTTCAGCGCTCCTCTGCGTTACCTGCACCCACTCCCCAGGCTGTTCCCAATGCCATCTCCGCGCCTTTTCTGGAGGTCTCCAGTCTCACCTTCCAGGATGCTGCTTCCCTCAGCCCCTCGCTTTCTTTGGACATGTCCAACCTCTCGTCCCTAGTTCCCCCGGAGCTGGCCACGCTCACATTTCTGGAGGTGGCAAACCGCAGCGCAGCGGCTTCTCTGGACCTCTGCACCTGACCCTGCTGACGCCCCCTCCTTCCCTCCGCAGCCTCTCCCTCTCAACTTCTCTCTCTGAAAATTCCCACCCCAGCAAAGCTGATACAAAATATCTCCTGGCATCGAAAGTGGGTATAAAACCAGGTCAGGCAAATCTGTGAGGGTGCCTTGTAACAGCATTGATTCCGGCATTTTTGGAGAGCAGTTTCTGTCACTGATTGATATCCAGCTTTCTCAATTCATGCTGAATTTTTATCTGTCAGCACCAACAGATCATACATAGAGCTAAATGTGTAAATAACCACATGCAGGTTGTGTATTTCCCTGTGGATTGATACCTGAGTTAATTCCACAGGGAGCTACAGACAGGGAAGATACAGTGGGGGAAAAATTGGGGAGCAAAAAAACAGCTTAGGGAGAGGAACCAGAGAAGCCAGCGCAGGAATAGAGGCACATGTAGCTGGAAAAAAATGCCCAACCCTGCTGGCATCATTTTTCTCTGCCAAGCCTGGGCCATCTCTGTGGCCCGGGCTGCCCGTGAGGTTTAAAATAATCCTAGTGCTAATTATTTTACCTATCCAATCGTCAGATGTTCCCATTAAAGAAAGAAAATCGTTCTGTGCAGAAACGTGTCTGTCACAACAAATATTTCTGAATTTATTTCATTGCTGTAAATTGGAAAGCTTTGCAATATGTAGGTTTAAGAAATTAACCCAAAATTCAATAGGAGCAGGGTTGTTTAACAGTTTGAAAAAAATACAGAATTACTGCTCTGCGCTGGAGACAGACTGGTTTATCTGGTGAACAGTTGTTCTTTTTGTCTGGTGGCTCTTCCCTGACATTGCTGGGGGGATTGTTCATTGCAGTGGTTCTGGATTAAATGAGATCTCCAATAAAGCTGAAAATTACTCTGTGCTTTAAAAATGGTTTGGCTCTGGATGAAAGGATGTAAGTGAAAAAGACAAAAGTGCAAGGATTCGTTTAAAAACCAGTACTTAATCTCAAGTATTTTGTCTCAATTATCACAATGAAATGCTTACGTATCACGTAAGTTGACTCTTCTAATAGCTTCTGGTTTATTATAGGTGGGAGATTGACTACTCTTTGTGTCCATAGCTTCTAGTTTACTGTGTTGTCTTTTATGGATTTGTTTGGAGCAAATGTTTGAATTTTAGGTGTTTTTATCACCTTCCAAAGGAAGGCCAGGGCAAGGCACCGTGTCTGGCGGGACAGAGCTGTCAGAGCTTGGCCACACACAGACCGACTCCCAAATGAAGACAGTCTGTTTAAAAAAAACACTGGCTCCACAAGACTGTAAACCCGCTGGTTTGGGTTTGTTGTTTTATTCTTTTTTTAGTGTCTTATCTGGCAACAAACAAGAAGCGATGGCACAGGGGATGTCAGAAAGGGTTTAGGCGCAAACCCCACCCTTTTAACCACTTGCTCGGATTCTTAGTTTACAACAGGATTACTGAGGAAGGAGTTAATGTGTAACTAACACAAGTGCTTTGTAACTAGCCATGAGCCTCATAAAAAAACTTGGCCTTTAATTTATGATCTTTAGGTAACTGACCTCCAGCGCATTTCCGGCAAATTACCAGCTCTGAACCGACACGCACTCCCGTGGTTTTGACAGCCAGGCAGGCTCCGGCCGGCCGCAGGTGGAGGCGGAGGCGGGACCCCCTCACAGTGGGAAGGGCAGAGACCTTTCGGGCCCGGCTGTGGCGCGGAGCCGCCGTGAGGGGCCCGGGCCGGGCCCGCCCCCGCCATGGCGCCCGCGCCCCCTCACGGCCGAGGGGAAGGGG
>VWZN01002258.1:1394202-1407223 GCA_013396955.1 Regulus satrapa
GGTGCGGGGGTGTCCGGGGGGTCGGGGCCACTCCGGCCCTGCCGGGTCCGGGTCCCGTCACGAGACTCTGGGGCCGGAGCGGTCACGCCGCTGTCACGTGACCCCGCCGGACACTCGCGGCCTCGTTAGGGAACTCGGTGAAACCCGTCGGTGTGAGGGTTTGATTTGTTTATTTTAAAATAAAATCATCTCCCGTCCCGCTCCGGGGGCTGCCTCCTCGCCCCGTCCCCCCGCAGGACCTACCCCCGCCCGCACGAGTACCTGGAGGTGTCGGCGCTGCCGCGGAGCTGGGACTGGAGGAACGTGAACGGGGTGAACTACGCCAGCACCACTCGGAACCAGCACATCCCGCAGTACTGCGGCTCCTGCTGGGCCCACGGCAGCACCAGCGCCCTGGCAGGTACGCGCGGGCTGGAACCGGCGCTTTTCGGAAGCCAAGGAAGCTTAGCTTCGGGTTACTGAGAGATGGTAAATCACGGCAGAGGCTAACGCGGCAAAACCGAGGCTGAGAGGTCTGTGAAAGCACCAGAGCAGCCCAGGCTGAAGGCAAGGAGGGTTGGTTTCAATAGGAAAAGCAACCAGAGTGAGGCTGTCTCCACCTTATCCAAAGGCAGCGGGGGGATCGCTGGTGCGTGGTTAAAAACCTGTCTGCAGAAGGAATGTGGCCGTAGCTCCTCTCCCCTTCAGGTCCTGGGGTAAGAGCTGGGGTTTCTGCCCTCCCCTCGGAGAGGGGGTGATGGCAGAAGTAGATGCAAAAGCGTTGTCAGCTCTCCTTCCCCTTTCTGGTTCCTCAGCCTGCGGCACCACAGAAGGGGCTCTCCAGCCCTGCTGGGAATGGGGAAATGAAAGAAGTCGCCTCTTGTGGGGTATTTGTACAAGTAATTTGCTACAGACCTGTCGTTCCAATGGACTGAGCAACGCAGCACAAGTGGTTCAGAAGAACAGACAGGTCTGATTTCAGCAGGAATCTTCCTATCAAGCATTTTTCTCAGTCGAGGGGAAGGAGTGGTTTGCTACAGATGGAGAAATAGTGGCTCTAAAGAGAATACGTGATTTGCATGCACCAGTTCCTTGCTGGAGAGGCCCTACTTGCACAGGGATGCTGTAGGAAAATTACCTGTGAAGGAGAAATGGAGGAAACTGGGGAGAAAGGGGAAGACAAGGCAGGTGTGAGCAGGCAGCAGACAAGGGTATGGACACATATGACACCTGGCAGGATGGAGTGTGGTACTGGGATAGGTACAATACAGCAATCTGCAGGACGCTTAGGCTGGCATGATAGCTCCCTGTCCTATCAAGTGTATCTGAATGTTGTTGGCACTAATGGGAATTAAGGTACCATCAGTTAAGACTGGTAAATGCAGAGAAGCAGTTTATAAATACTCATCAGGGAGCTTTTCTGCCATGTAAGCTTGTTGTTTTTAACAAAATAAGGCAGCAGGGTGATGGTGCCTGTCTGAGGTGGCAGGATAACAGTGAGATGCTGCTGTAACAGCAAGGAGATAACTCTGAAAGCTTTCTCCTGCACTGAGTGTCTCACAGAGCCAGCAGCCTGGGCTCCATGGGCTTTATGTTTATGCATGGGCTTATACATAAATCTCTGTTCCTGTAAAAGAGGCTGGTCAGAGCTGTTTTTATGATCTGTATTTGAAAATTCTTCACTGTCAAAGTCAGGAAACACATCAGGAAGTTTTACAGAAGCTGCGGCTTGAATTAAAAGAGGTCTAGGGCTCTTCAAGGCCTTAGACTGATCTTACTCATCTCCATGTTTTTGCTGAATTTTTAATGGAAAATCCCCTTCAAATGGAAACCCACAATAATAACTCAGCCTCTGGTTTGAATTAGGTCATGCTGTGTTCCCCACTGCAGACAGCAGAGGCTTTTCCAACCACAAGCTGCCGTCTGCAAACAGTTACAGGTTCAGCAGAGACAGTTTCAGAACCAGTTGCAGTGTGTAGCCACCCACATACTCCAAACCCCCATTTGTTTTTTATCCTTGCAGACCGAATCAACATCAAGAGGAAAGGTGCTTGGCCCTCTGCCTACCTGTCTGTCCAGAATGTCATCGACTGTGCCAACGCTGGCTCCTGCGAGGGCGGGGACCACAGCGGGGTCTGGATGTACGCGCACGACCACGGCATCCCCGACGAGACCTGCAACAACTACCAAGCCAAGGATCAGAGTAGGAGGGCTCTGCTGTGCTCTAGGGTTTCTCCCCAGGTTTAGCAGATCTTAGGCTATCGAAACAAAGTAGTTTCTTGGGTTTTCAGAGCGCTGGTTGCTGCTGTTTGACTGACAGAACAGGTTTTCTTTACGGGTCTCTGTGTGTCTCCTACTGCAGACAGACAGTTGGAGCACTAAATCGTGCTCAGGCAAGTTTGCACAGCTGAATTGTTTTAACTTAATCTCTTAAAACTTGTGACACGCGGTCTCTGATGTACTGAATTATTTACAAGTGTCACCTCAAGCTGAACAAAGGAGAAATTTAACCTTTGGCTAGTCACGTATGACTGGAATGGTTTCTCTGTCCTCCACGAAGTATTTATACCTGTGAAGTAAAGAACAGTAAGTGGTGATAATAGGGACTTTAAATGTGGTTTCCAGAAAATAATTGCATTCCCCAGAGAGAATATGTATTAATAATTACTCTGAAGTTATTCATACTGCATCAATTAAACTGTAAAAGCTCAGTGTCCTACAGTCACCAAACT
Source organism: Regulus satrapa (assembly GCA_013396955.1). NCBI lineage: Eukaryota > Metazoa > Chordata > Aves > Passeriformes > Regulidae > Regulus > Regulus satrapa. The sequence goes on from VWZN01002258.1 coordinate 1,396,914, forward strand.
GCAGGAAAAAAAAAAAGCACCTTCCTGCAGATAAGCTCAGTGGTAACCTCATCTCTGTTTTACAGAGTGTAAGAAGTTCAACCAGTGTGGAACTTGTGTCACTTTTGGAGAATGCCACGTGATCAAGAACTACACTCTCTGGAAAGTTGCTGACTATGGGTCTGTCAGTGGAAGAGAAAAAATGATGGCAGAAATCTACACTAATGGACCAATTAGGTAAAAAAAGGGGAAAAAAAAAGAAACATGAAACTCGGTGTACATTTTCTCTTTAGCACATGTCAGCAGCAGCTCTGCACCAAATGCAGACTGTAGTTTGTATATAAACTGAGATCAGAATTCAAAATGCAAGAAAACCAGTTGGTTTTTAGCTAGGCCTCTGCCCTGATCCCCTCCTATGAAACCTCCTGTCTCTGTTTTCTTACAGCTGTGGCATAATGGCTACTGAAAAGCTGGATGCCTACACAGGGGGACTGTACACGGAGTACAACCCCTCCCCTGCAGTGAACCACATCGTGTCTGTGGCTGGCTGGGGAGTGGAAAACGGGACAGAGTATTGGATAGTGCGGAACTCCTGGGGAGAGCCCTGGGTAAGGAGACACAGAACCCACTTTGCATTTGGAGGGAGGGTGGGGTTTGTCACTGGCAAAGCTACGGATATAAAACAAACTCTTTGAACTAGACTGACAGTTTAAAAATGACACCCAGCCAATCTGAAGATGGGGTATCTGGCTGAGGCTACTCCAGTAATGTCAGCTCTGTCCCAAATTCTACCTTTCAAGCATGTGCAGCTCCTGTTATGGGCAACTGACGTTGCTGTTGTTGGCAAAAATCACGTCAAGGACCTGGACTGCATGAGTGGGATGTAAATTCACCAAAGCAGGTTGCCCCACGACTCCAGGGTTACACTTCAGCTTGAGGGAATTCCTCCATTCCCTTAAATCACTCACGTTTGGCAGACAGAACAGACTCGCCAACACACGATTTCTACACTTCTATTTCCTAATTTACAAGGCAAATGAAATCCTTTACAGGGCGAGAGAGGGTGGCTGAGGATTGTGACCAGTGCCTACAAGGGTGGAAGAGGAGCAGACTACAATCTGGCTATTGAAGAGGACTGTGCCTATGGAGATCCCATACTGCCTTGATTCTACGTGGTACAGCTTTTTGTTTAGGTACTTTGGAAGCTTCCCAGCACAACCTCCTCTTGTTTAAAGACTCTTTCACAGTTCAACACTATCGGGCAGTTCTGCAAAATTAGCCCAGATGCAACACACAATGCCTTCAAAAAATACAGAACTGCCCCAATTTTATTTACACCTTGAAGTAATTCACCCATGAAGGAGATGTCTGCCTTGATGCACAGTATTAAAATCACACTGACTGAATCACAGAACCTGTACATGTAAATATCTATTTTTTTAAAATACAAATCACGTAGCTGTACTGCAAAAGTCTATTCAAGATTTGGGGCTAGAGATTCTTTTAAATTCCATGACAGTACTGACCAAATCTGTTGCAATGATGCAAAAGCCATAAGCTTGGACATGGTAAGTCCAAACTATGTAACCCTGTTTCCTTGACCTCCTGGTGAAACAGTGCTGTTGGAAATATCAGATAAGGAGGTTGCTTTTATCTGCCAAAATGATACAATGCGAATTACTCGGACCAAAAGACAGTCTAAACACTTCCTACTTAATTAATCTTGTCTTTGCTCAAGTTTCTTGCTTTAATGTGACTGTGCTCTTTGTCTCATAAAGAGGCAAAATATAAATTGCAACAACCCAGAACTCCTCACTGATGTAACAAACCAGTGCCATATATCAAATGTTACTACCTGGCATTGCTAACTGCATTTAATAAACAGACTTTTTCTCTCACCTGGCTGGGTATTTATTTATTATAAGAGCTTATTAATACACCTGTGGGGTTGTCTCCACCTGGCTGGTGCTGGTTTCACTGCTTTCTCTCTTGTGGAAGTAAATCTTCTATTCAAAGATAAGCAAGGAAGTTCAAAACAGCCTCTAGAGAAGCAACTTCTGCCCTGTTCAGGTAATTTTGTTTTTAAATTTACATCAGGCTGGACTTAAAAGAGTTTCAGTGTCTTTTAGACAGCAGGTTCTTTAGAAACCAGATGGGCATGGAAAACCAAAATGTGCTTGTTTGTTCAAGAGAATTACTGTTTGTTAAAAGTGAGGGGTGTAAAGAGGAATCCAGCCCAATGGACAGAGAGAATGAGAAATCTTAATGAAACTCAAAGACATCTCTGGAAAAGAACACCTTTATTTAAAGGTAAGTTGTATTGTTGAGCGTATCTCCCACTGTTTGGCATCAGCCAGGACAGAGTAGATAAAAGTATAAAAACAAAGCCACAAGAAGCAGTAATGAAATTTCAGCACAAGTTCATATTTTGGGACGGTAATGAAACTTACCAGTAAGATCTGATGCATCTATTTAGCAAAAAATAGATTCTCAAAGGTAGCACACTCACACATAGAACTCATCTCTTAATACAGAACTAACCTTGATTGGTACAACTCCTCTTGTGTTACACAAAACAGGGCTTTTGTTTTCCTGTAGGATATTCAGAATTCTAATAGAATGCAAAGGGCAGGAACAGATTATTAGGGCTTCTCTGCAGCACAGAGCAAATCCCATAAATTCATCTTTTTTGCAACACCAAAGCCTAGAGCATTCAAGATCGATTCAGAGGACTATCTGCAAAGTGTTTTTAACAAGAATTACCTTACCTGTTCTTCATATTTTATTACACAAAAAATCAGTGTCAAATTCTGAAAATACCCAAAACAATGTTTTTTCAAATAAATCTGTTTCTGACAATCCCTCCTCTTCAGAAAATTGATTTATACTGATTTGTGTAACAACAGAAAATCCTCTGGGCTCACTCCATTTTCCAAATGATAGTAACAGCTCTCTGATATGAAACACAAACACTCCTTTGATAAGAATTTCAAGGTCACCACACGACTCAAGCAAATGCCCTTCAGCCTTTTCCTCCTTGTTCTAGGTTTGTAGGTTTTGTTGGGGTTTCTTTTTGCTGCTGCATTGCCCATTTATAGAAACTCACGGGTAGAGAGCATGGCAGAGCAGTGATCATGAGCTCTGGCTGCATTCTTGATGTTTTCCACTGCTTAGTTCATCATAATAAAGTTAGATTTGCAATGAGCTTGAAAGGAGAGAAAAAAACCAAAAAGACACTGTTTAGTACATTACTGTGATTCTCTGATTTATATATTTGCATATGGATTTCTGCATTATGTAAATAATTAGGATTTTAGGGTCTGGAGAGATGTTTTTGTTTTAGGATGGAGTATAATATTATGACAGATAACTTTCCTTCCTCTCCTTTCCTTGCTGCAGTGCTACTTCCCAAAAAGCAGTATTTATCTTCGCTTTCCTCACTACTACCCACAGATTCTTGATGACAGGAAAATTGCTAAACACAGGCCCTAAAAGGGAAGTTGTCTGTGAAAAAAGCTGGCAGGCATTCCTATTTTTAGCAATCTTCCTCCTAAACATTATTTGCAAGCTGCAACAAACACAAACGAAAGCAGGTATGCAAGGAACAAACGTGACTTACCTATGAACTCGGTGACAGGATCATGTTCACCTTCTGTTTTTATAGTGCCTGCAATACTTTCATTCTCCAAGATGGGGAGAAAAAGCTGTACAAAGTCTGAGGTATATGGAGGAGCAATCACGTCGAGCACCTGAAACAGCAAACAACTGATGATTCTTGCTCTTCCACGAGGAGGAGGGACAATATTTAACTCACATACCACTCCTGGAAGCCTACAAGGAGTTGTATGGAGAACAAGAGTGCAAGTAATTATTTCTCAATTCTTGTGGTGCTCTACTGAGTACCTTCCTACTTCCAGAAGTCAGTAGGACCAAGTCCCACCCTGGTGAACACTGAGACACTGCTCAGAATCTGACCCGAAATGTTTCTGAATATCCAAAACACAAGGAGCTGAATTAAACTCTAGATTTCAGTGAGCAGTTTTGCTGCTGACCTCTGTCACAAAGTATCTGATGAGCGAGATGTCCGTGTCCAGCTTCTCCAGGCATTTGCGGATGTAGCTGACCACGGGCAGCACGTAGCCGCGGCTCAGCAGGTGAACCATCCTGTCCAGGAGAGTCTTCTTCAGCTCCAGCTGATGGCCAAGGGAGGGAAGAGCCAACACATTAGAACTTGCTCTCAGACTGTGCAATTTTTGGGCATTCAATATCTGCTGTGCTACATTTTAACCACTTCTAAATGAACCAGCTGTGAGAACAACAGCCGTAGAATTGTGACTGATGAGAAGTAGAACAAAAAACACTGAGCCCTCTGAGTATCACCTGCTCCATCACATCCAGCTGAGAATGTTCTGTTTCAAAAAGCTTGACAAGAAGTTGCAGGACCTGGGGATGCAGCAGCTGATGGCATGTACTGATCTGCAAACAACACAGCCAAGTGAGATCCTCAGAACTGCAATTCAAACCACAGTGCAGCAGCCAAGTTTACACTGATGTTCAGAGCCAGACAGAAATTCATTTAGAAAAGCATCCCATCATTTCTTTCTATGATGGCCCAAGTTTTCCTGGCGTAAATAATGCTGAGCTGACAAAACCAAACAATTTACCCTAAACAGATCCATCTCTGCCCATTTCCTGCCTCACTGCCAGTGCCAGGCGCTCAGTGTTACACAAGAGCCAGCAGTGCTCTCGCTCTCCAGTGAAGTGTTACAGACACTCTTACCTCATCCAGCAGGGCCAGGTGCACTGGAGTGTGGTCAGTCTGCAGCTGGAAGTACCTTGGCTCTGACACTGTCCAATCCACCCACTTCAACACCCCCATTGCCACCACTGGGAACCTGCAGAGACACAACTTTAGCACGAAAAACAAAGGGCAGTCCTGCTGGGAACCCCAGGGCAGCTGCCATCGCTTTCCAGCGGCACAGAAAAGCAGGTTCTGCCTCCCAGGGAGGACGAGCTGTCTGTGACAGACAGGATTTATGTCCTCATGAGAGATTCCCAGCCTCTCTGCTCACCTGATGCACTGATAGAGAGTGCTCAGTTCTGCAACCAGCTCCGATGCCCCTTTGTTCTCATTGCAACACAGGTTGTGAACAGTCTCGATGGCTTTTGAGGTCGATTTGAGTTCATCCTTGTTGATGCTGACTCTCTTGTTCTGCGAAATTGTTGCAAAGTTGGAATGCAAAAGTTGCAGATGCCTTTGGTTACTTAAGGAAAGGAGCTATAACCTGCAATAAGCCCAGGATTGCGTCCTGTGTCTGGGAACGCAGACTCACATGCAAGTTGCACAAGAATTAATTATGAGTGAGCTGAAGTACAAGGATGCCTGCTTTATTTAATTCTCAGTGCACTCAGACTTTTGTTTGATCATCAGGATTTACACTTTTTTAATCACCTCAGTTGAAGGCAGAAGCATTTAATATTAAAATAAGTAAACAAAGCTGAATATATTATTTTAGACCGAGAGACTTCACAACTATACATTTTCTTCAGCACAGGCAGGCTGCTGTAAGTAAAAATAATATTATTCACAGAAGTAAACATTACCTTTTTCCACATCTCTACAACACTAGCTGCATATGCCAGTATGTGGATATATTTATGTTTGTGATCCTGGTTGATCTTAGCACCTGGTTTAAACAAAGACTGCATGAAGAGGTCCAGAAATGCAGGCACTCGAATCTGTAAAGAGAAAGAACATTTTATCAGAGCCTGAGAATCATGAGAGGTGACTAAGAATGGAGTTTTTGTATCTGATAAACATTGCATAGAACAAAATAAACACATTTTCCTTTAAGAGTACATTAAACAGTTTTCTGAAGAGACACAGACTTTTCAAAGAAAAAAGGAAAAAAAAAAAGGAATCAGTTACAGACCATATTGCTAAAGTACCAAAATCTTGCCTTTTCTTACCAAAACCCACATTAGAACAATGCAGTGAGAAATGTGAAATGTGTCATTTAGGCTTGCTTGTAACAGACTGCTAAAGTGGGCAGGGATTTATTTTTCCTGATTTTTTTTTAAATTTAAATAACTAATTCCTTGCCATCTTTATTTCCTATGGAAAAGTTCTTTAATTTAATTATATGTAAAAACCCCAACAAAAGTACCACTAATGCAAACCAGAATGCAAGCAGCAGCAGCTTCACCTTTTAGACATTACTTACAATTACAGAGGCATGAGCGAGCGCTAATTTAATTTCTGTGTCCATATAACACTCAGCACAAGGCACCCCATTTCTGAATGCTACTGTAACAGAAATAAGTTTCAGGGGTTACAAACGGGTAAGTACTGACCAGTTCTACTGGAGGGGGGTCCATGCTTGTAAACATTTTGAAGAGGACGGTGATATCTGCTGGATTCAGAGCTCCTTTGGACAGCATTGCCCCCAGAGCCTGGCAGGCTCGGGGATAGGAGGCTGCAGTCCCCAGTGCCAGGGTGATCTGACTGGCGTCGTGGCCTCTGCAGGAAGAGCAAACACACACACAGTGACTTTTTCTCTGAATTCAGACATTTCAGGTGAAGTCTCACTGAGTCAACAGGCATATTCCATGGGATGTAATGCCTTAGGAGAAAAACAGATATAGGCCAGTCTTTGCCTTGTTTATTTCCAAAATGTTCAGAGAAAAGTAAAAATAGATATATCTTAATAGACAGAAACTTCAAGTCTTGGCTTTTCCAGTTTCAGATCTCTCTTGTGCAGAGAGAGAGAGAGGAGACTGAACTCCTCTGCTGTTCCACAACTTCAAGCCCTGCTCCAAGAACTGCCCTGCTGCAGTTCAGATTCAGATTCCACACTAAAGAACCTCCTTCTGCTGGTGAAAAGGCGACCAAGAATGAGCAAAAACCAGCAGGGTGGGCTGCTGAGTTGCAGTTCCCCGAGCCCCCGGGGGCACTCACTTCTCGTGGGCGTAGCGCTGAACCTCCTGCGCGATGCGCCGGACGGCGGAGCCGCCCTGCTCCTCCTGCGCCAGCATGGACATCATGGCCTGAGCAAAGAGGTACGTGTGCTCTCCGTGGCACACCATCTTCTGTGGAAGCACAGCACAAACCTCAGCAGTCAGCAGGAAAACATCCCAGGGGCCTTCTGGGATTAACACTGCCGCGAGAGCAAAGCAAGGGGAGGGGGGGAAAGGACAAACGGCAAAAGCGCGAAGGGAAAAACCCCAAAACGCAGAGAAACGACAAAGAAAAACCCCAAAACGCAGAGAAACGACAAAGAAAAACCCCAAAACGCAGAGAAACTACAAAGAAAAACCCCAAAACGCAGAGAAACGACAAAGAAAAACCCCAAGAGGCAAGAGGGAAATACAGAAAAGCGCTGAAAGCACACGAGAAGGAATGGCTGAATTGAGAACTTGATTTCTCAAATGCCAAAAACTGAGAGGAAAATCTATTCTGCTTATGCTCAGTGCTTTCTCTGCAGTGTTTAAAGACCAGGAGAAGCTCGGAGGCAGCTGAAAAGCACTGAGCTGTTTCACAACACTGAACATGTGCTGGGCTGGTTCAGATGGCAACTTTCACACTGGTGTGGATGATAAGAGAATTGTTTTTATTTGCCAGGGGACTGACAGGAATGATCTTTAGGTCTTGTAGTATAGGTGAAGGAAAAAGGTTCTACCCTCACCTTTTTACAATCCATTTAATAAATTTAAGAAGTAGCCCAAGGAATTCTTCGTCTCAGAATGACCAAAGAGCACAAATTTCTGGGTTTCAACTCAGACTTTCATATGCTTTTGTAGAACATCAAAATTGGCTACAATCCCACAGTGATGCGTATCTCCTAACTAGAAAGCAGAACACTTCCACATAAAAAAGGGGGGAAAAAAACCCAAAAAAAGAAACTTACAGCAAACTCAGGGAGGTTTTTCTCAAGGTTTTCTTCTCCTCCATCTAAAATTGTTGCTAGAGATGTACGCAGGACTCTGGAAAATACTTCTAGTTGCTGACATGCTGTTGAAACACTGGTTATTTCCCCTTGATACCCAGCATCGGATATAAGCTATAAAAATAAAAACACCACAGACATCTTGTGTGAAACATACAAAACTAAGACCTTGCACTGCACCAGAAATCCAGAATTTTCAAACAGACATCAAAGGAAAACAAATAAGGAAAAAAAAAGAAAAAAGAAACCCTCACACCTCAACAAAAACTGAAAAAGCACTTCAAACTAGGAAATTACGCTTATTGCAATCTGTAGCACAAGTCGCCCCACCAAGGTGTACTTTTACTAATTAGTATTGGCAGGAATACATAAAAGATACAAGCAAGGGCACAACTAATATTTGATGCCAGAACAATTAGCCCTCTATGGATAGTTTTATTCATTAGACTTAAGTATCGTACCTTCACAGTAAAATTAAGCATTAAACAATCAGGATGGGCTTCTGCCAATTTGTAAAACAGATCTCTCCACGTGGTATGTGCTATCATTTGCTCAAGCCAAGCCGGAGTCTGAAAAGAACAGAGCAAGAGAGAGAAATGTAAGAATTTCTTGTTGTCAGGATGATGAAAAGCAAGGCTTTTACCTGTCAGCAGTCCTGCGAGCTGCTCTACAGAGCTTTATTACAAAGGAGGATTCCGAATTCCCGAGTTCTCTAAACCTCTGAGGACCCCAGTGAGACAGAGCTGGTTTTCTGAAACCTGTTGTTCCTCAGCCAAAGAGTTCTGCAGATTCCATTTCCCTCCCCCCAGTCCATCAGAGAGAGCAGCAGGGATTAATGCACACCTCTCCCTCCTCGGTAAAGATGGAATCTGCTTTGCGAGGGTCGAAGTGCTTGATCAGTAAACTCTTCAAGTGGTTCTCTACAGTCTCCTGAACTTGCATTGGCTCAACACCTGCACAGAAGGAACAAAACACTTGGCAGATGCAATGGAACACAGCAGCAGCATCCCACATTTTCCCACGAGAACAGAAACTACTCCAGAATTTCTCAGCTGAGAGGGGATTAGAGGAGAGCCAGCAGTTCTACTACTGAGCTGCACTGCTACAGATCTACAGATTTTCCACCTTCCCTAAATGCTAAACTGTTTAGGATCTCAGGCAAGTCACAACCTTCTTCTTGCTCTTCTCATCACACACACAGAAAGCAGTGCCAGTCATCCCCAGGACTGTTATTGGTGTAACAGCAAAATGCAAGGTGTCTTAACCCAAAAAGGGATTACCAGGGCTGGGGCACAAACCCACACACTACAGTTCATCCTTTTAAATATTGGTTATCAGCAGCTTCGACAGTATTCCACTAAATAACACACAAGCAGCAATGAGTAGTTCTACATTTCTGAAATCAGAGCACAATAATTAATGTAGTAACTATTATATAATTATTTCTATTACAAGATACCAAACATTGCTTATGCTGTCTATATAACGGCACTCTTGTCCTTTAAATGAAATTTACAAGAAACTACAATTTATGCAGTTGTTTCAATCATAAAACCTTTTATAACACAGTTTGTTGGCATTTCACCAACATATTGCTTCATTATTCTCCAAGTGGAATAAACCTATTATTATAAAGGATTTAGCCAACATACAGGATGACAACAATCCACTTCCCGTGTATGATCAAATGTGCCACAAATTCGGATATTTCTGACAGAATAAAGATTATAGACCCAAACTACTCTGTATCTTGCATCATACCTGTCTGAATGAGCCACTCTGCCAGTAAATTGACAGTCTGTGCCACTGCAGTGTAGTTTTCAGAGAGGAGCTGAATAACATTCTCTGGAGATCCTCCTGCTTGGAAATACCTGATGAAAGGATTACGAAAGAACTATTTGAGTCATATTAAAACCGAAAAACAATCAAACTCTAAATTTAAAAGGAAAACAACAGCACCATTTCTATATTTCCACACATTTCCATACGAAGTGATACTTCTAATATCTAGTACACTCTAACATCAGGTCCTACCGTCAGGTCACACTCACCTCTTTAACGTGTTAAATATAGACGGTTCCATTATATAGTCAGGGGTCGAAAACTTCTTCAGGCACTCCTGCTGGACTTCGGCATCATCTTCTCCCTCCCCATCCTCATCATCTTGCTGTTCACAAGCACAGTCGGGTCAGCCTCCCCTGTCCCGCTTCTCCCCACACTCCCACAGGGCTCTCCCTGCCCTCAGCGCCACACACACCTCGGCTCCGCACCGCCAGCGCCCCGCACGCCGACCCACAGCGATATTGGCGGAGAAGGCACCGAGACCAGCTCCGCTCGGAGCACCGCCTTACTCCGCTGTGTAACCCCGGAGCACCGCCTTACCCC
>VWZN01002258.1:1407575-1430162 GCA_013396955.1 Regulus satrapa
GGAGGCGGGGCGGGAGCGCCGGGATGGCGGCGCTGAGGGGAGGCGGCCGCGGCGGGCACCCGGCGCCTCACGGGGAAAGAACGGGGGAAATGTAAAACCAAACTGCCCTGCAAAGGCTCCCCGCGCAGCAGCAAGGACGGGAGTTGCAGGGGAAGGGTTAAAAAGAGGGATGCGTTGCTCTGTGGAATGTGTTGCTCCAAGGGATGTGTTCTCTATAGGATGTATTCTCCATGGGATGTGTTCCTCTTCTGGCTGCAGCTCGACAGCAGCAGTTTCCTCCCTCCCTCCCTCACTCTCATGAGGAAGATGATGAACAACAAGTTGATAGGAATGGTGAAATGTTATGGCAGAATAGAAAAGCTGACAAATGGGAAAACAATAATAACAACAACAACAAAGGGCGGGGAGGTAACTTTGGAGAATAAAAGTGGGCATCTCAGGGCAGAGGAGAGGTGCTGTGAGAGGCACGTCCCCGTTCTGAGGCTGAGCTGTCCCCAGACAGGGCAGCCTGTGACACAGGATTTGTTCCCATCCACAAACCTGGATCCCCTGTGCTCATCCCAGGACGCTCCCTGGGGATGCTGAGCAAAGACAACGGGTCAAGAGAGACCCCAAGGAAGGGAGGGACAAGGAATTAGATGATCAGGGAACAGGTCTACAATGAAAACTGATCACATAATCAGGGCCTCAAGAAAGGAGAGAGGCATTAGACCTTGTGAGAAACAGAGTCCCTTTGTCTCTCTTCAGATCCACCCCCGTTCTTCAGTTGTATGAGTTTAACTGTGAGAAAGGAGAGGGTGCAGGTGTGGTCTGGGATTTGGAGGCCAGCCAGGAGTTCTGCTGATTAATTATTTAAAAGGTCCTTTATTCTCATTCACTTTCGAACTGAAAAAAATAGTAAAAAGAAACGACATAGTCTTCAAAAGCGAAATAAACCCCGTTCCGAAATAAGTTGTAGGATCTCCAACAGCCCAATTCCTTGCTCGAATGTGGTTGCTGTGCTAATCAAAGGATTTGCAAAGGATACAGAGAGCGCACGAGTTGTGCTGTCGTGTGCTGCCCTACAGTGGCGGAGCCCATCCTGAAACGCGGCTCCGGCATTCCCGAGAGCTCCCATCAATGCTCTTGCTCTGCCAGCAGAAAGGAAAGAAGAGTTTTTCAGAATGAACGGCACGGATTGAAGCAGAGCTCCTAGGGACAGGTTTTCCACGTTTTCCACAGCGTGCAGGGGGTGGAGAGGGAGATCCCAGTGCCTGTGGAATCACTGGTCATTTCTGATGAGGGACAAACTGGGGCTGGGAGCCCACGGAAATATCCTTGAGAAAAAGTTCTTGGCTCATCTCCATTTGGTTAGCAGGCAACTTCCATCCCAGAGATGTGAGAAATAATAGTGAACTCAGAACAGACAGTGTGATTAACTAGTCAGAGCTTCCTGAGAAAGTACCAGATCTGAATTTAATCCGTCCCAAACCAAGAAGGAAAAAGTTCTGAGAGTCTCATAAGAAACATCTCTATACCTCCTGTGCTTCATCATATATATATATAATTTTTTTTCTTTTTCCTTGTAATGAAACTACAAAAAGTGTAATTAGGTGTAAGACCTACACCTGGAGGTGATTTCAGAGTAACCATTATAGCACCTAAATAGAAGGTACAGAAAACTTCACATTGGAGAAGTGAGTCTAGAACTTAACATTCCAATGAAACCGATGGGAAAACCACAGGTCTGAGACTTCATGAAGCTTAGGAGGAGATCCTGGTTCTTTACAGAAAGTTCAGCGAAATCCACTTGGCATGACAATTTTTATATAGGTAGGAGAGTGTTCCTTCCCACAACCAAAATTTGCTGTGCATCTCCTAGGCAGGACTCCGGGGATCTGCAGCCTGGAGAATTTCACTGGGCCAGAGCTTATGGCCTGAAACGCTCTTAGCCTCTCAGTAAAGCATTTTCAGAGCAGGTCAATTTTTGTCTGCTGACAACAGTTGGACTTGTGGGACTTCAGTTGTAATTATGCTACAAAACTTCCTGCTTTAATTGAGTAGGAAATGGGAACAGTCCCCAGCACCAAGTGCCATTAAGAGACATAGATATTGGTATTAGACATTTATGATGCAATTTCAGTGCCTGAATCTTAAAACTAGAAGTTTTCCATCTTTATATATTTTATCTCTTTATTTTGATTGCAGTAACAGAAAAAGATTTTTTTTTTTTTTTAATATGTACTAAATGAACAATACTCAAAGCATTTACTTTCAGCTTCCCTTGAGAAGAAAACTAAGGATCTGTAACAGCCAGACATTTGCTAAATAGCCCTTTGCAGAACTGCAGTATCCAAGCTTGCCTCCCTTCAGGTCAATAAACAAGAGGTAAAATCAGATTAAACCAAACAGTTTCAAGATATCACTTAGAATGTGATGAAATATTAAATGTACCACAAATTGGTTTTGCTAACGAAACCTTTACAATTTTGAATGGAAACAATGTTGGTTGTCTCTTGGGTTTAACTGCATTCCTCCATATGGATTGGTATTTTACAAAGTTTCAGTGAAATGTTCATGACTAAAAGCACTTAGATTTACCTGAATGTCCCTGAAAGGTTTTATTATGCAGCAAATTCATGCAAAAAAATTTCTCCTAAATGCATACTTGATTTTATGTGTAAAATATTCTTGAGAAACCATTTCTGTCTAATGAGATTTCGATGAGGCCGAGAGCAAATTTTGAGATAAATTTTGAGGCAGAGAGAAAATCTGGATCCCAGTAAAGTAAATATCCAATGAAGGTCAGCCTTGGTGTCTCTGCTGCATGATTTGAGAAAGAGGTAAAGGCATTCTGGAAAGTGTGTGAAGAAGAGCCAGATGTACAGGAACATGGAAAATGACATTATTGTTTTCTTTTTGTAATTTTTTTGTTGTTAACAGGAAAGTAAACAAAGTATCCAATGCTCAAGTTTCAATTCCAACTACCAGAATTGGCTTGATTTTTTTACCAAATTATTGAACAACTGTACTTCAGGATTTGCTACCTAAAGGCTGATTGCAACACAGCTGACAAAACCATCCAACTTCATTTGGTTCCTTCCTAAAATATAGAAGAAAAATCCCAAACAGAAGAGCCGACTTGCAACAAAACTGCCTTTTATTCATACGTTTTTAAAAAATATCCACCCTGGCATTCTCTGTCATTCCCTCTGCTCCTTGCCCTCTACAAATTCTTTTAGCACAAATTTGTATTTTTGTAATCGTTAGCCCTTTACAAAGCAGCCAATACATTCAACTAGAGATAAGGTAATCACTTTCCAATGGAGTAGGAAATTACAGCAGCATCGTTAGGCTAATGAGTTTTGGCTAAAGAGTTCTTCCTTCTCCAGATTTCTGTTTGTACCTCCAGTACTGGTAACAGTTATTCCAGACATTGAACACACGACGCTTTTGGACACAAAACAAGGTGCTTTCAGAGCTTGCTGACGTGATGTCCTTCTCTTCTCCTTCCAATGTCACCTTCAAAGCTGGAACTGTATTTTATATTCTGAGGATTGCTTACAACACTGAGCCCCAAGTGCTTCTCAAGATGAGCCTGTGCTGGAAACATTTTCCTGCTTCAAAGCAAGGTCCAGTTGATTTTCACGCTGATCCTTCAACTCGCCTTTCACTAAACTACCTCCAGCTCCAATGGGTGCACTAAGTGGGGTTTGTTTTGTTTTGTTTTGTTTTTCCAATTCCTTAACCAGATATCCCTGGCCTTTAGTGATAGATTCATTCTCTGACCTTGAAAATCTATATGAGGATCCCAGACTGGGTCACTGACCTGGGGAATGAAGAATTTCCCCCCTAAATCCCTTCTTCAGCATCCAAGGTGATGGATTTTGAACTTGGAAGTTGTCTCATGCTTTTTTCTTTTCGTAACTGCTCTATTCTCTTATCAGCCACAGCCTTACAAGAGGGAGGGCGGTGAGGCCAGGAGAAAGCAGCTGAACCCAGCAGGGTTTGGGTCCTGGGCAGGACAGAGTTTCCTGCTGAGTTTCCCAGTTTTAAAGCCCAGTCAGGTTCACAAAATCTGCTGCTCGTGGCTGCTCTGGGCTTCCAGCCTGCCTTACCCAGACGAAGCTCTGTCGCCCAGCAGAGCTTTGCCCTGTGAGAAACAGAACTCGGGGTTAGCACCAAGACCCTCCCAATCTGTTACTTCATTTTGGATGTTGTGCCTTCAAACAGTGAGAGAACAGAGATTAAAACCACTGAGATATTCATCACCCCTCACGCTCCCCTCAGGACATCTGAAACAGTTTCCATTAATCCTTGGAGCTCTTCCACAGTATTTAGTGCTATCACCCAACCCCTAATTTGTCTTTTTGTGGAAGCTCTTCTGATCCTGCCAAAGGTAAACTGAAAATGTAGCAAAAAAAAAAGAAAAAAAAACCCTAAAAAAACCCCAAAAAATCCAAAGCTGGAATGTGCCCCCCTGATGGCAATTCCCAACCCTGACACAGCTGCTCCTTCCTCTGCCTCACTCTGGCATTTCAGTTGCAAGAATGATACAGTTCCAAAGTCACATCAAATACCAGAAAACTACAGACAGAAACACTGTACTTCACTATTAATAATTCACATAAAATTCACAGCCTAAAACAATGACAGAACAACAGAACTGAGAGAATTCCCAACATTACTGCCTCTGTCCGAGGCTTGTCGTTCTCCAAACTCGAGCAGTAGAATATTAAAAAAATAAATTAGCCAACTAATTAAATAAAATGACTGGGTAAATTAAAGTGAAGAGATAAATTCACATTTTAATTTTGAATTTGCTTACATTTGTCTGCTGGTACCCCAGCATTAGAAAGCATGTTACAGAAAAATCCCTAATGTCAGCATCTTCTCCCTCAAAAATTTATCCTTCTCCCTATCTGGGACAATGTTTAAAGGTTTTATTTTGTTCTGTCATTCAATAATTTTGAGTTAGACTTCCTAAGTGGGGAAAAAAGAAAAAAAAAAAAAAGAAAAATCTGTAAGTTTTGTTTTTTGGTGGATTTTTAATTACATATTTGGTCAGTTATCCATGTTACAGAGGTATCAATGCTGTTGTTACCCTGGGGAATCCCCTGCTTTCCACAGAACCAGGCTAAGTTTGTAGGACACAGAATTCAGAAAAAAACCTCCACCTTATTATTTTTACATTTCCTGCAGGGAGAGATCTTCTTTGCCTCCCCACCTCCTCCCATGTTGCTTTTCCAGGTCAGATTTGTGCTTTATACTGCACCCATTTTGCTCAGCTCAGCACACTGAAAAGTAACCAGAGTAAAAAGCAAGTTTGAGCTTTTAATGAGAATCAGGGATCAAAACAACGAATTACGAAGCCAGAACTCACAGCTCAAATTTTAGCAGCCTGTGCACTACAGCAAAACTCTGAAGCAGTTTTACCTGTCCTGACACACATCCACTCCCGGGACTGAGGCCAGCAGGGTAGGACCAGGATTAAAATAGGCTCCCTCTTGGAATTGGTCTTGTCAGTCACCAGAGGGATGTTTCAGTGTCAGGCTTTCATCAGCAGAGCTTCAGAAATCCCCTCTGTAGCTTATTTCATTTACAAAGTTTGTCACAGAACAGGAAGATTGAGGAAGAAGGGCACGGTTCGGTTTTTGGACTGCAAACAGATATTTGCTGATAAATATTTGTACTGTTAGACAAACTCAACATGTATTTTAGAGATGAGGACCTGCTCCTGTGTGACTGACAGCAATCTATGGCCCTGATCCTGCTTATTAAAGCCAGCAGGAATTCTCTCATCTACTCCCATGGAAGAGGTCTCAGGAGTGCCAGCATTGTTAGGAACACACACAGCACATCAGGTACAGCTGGGGAAAGAAGAGCATTTACCCTCTTCCACACCGAGTTACATAATTGTATAACTTAGAACAACTTTATCACTCTTAAGACATTTGTATAGCACCAATCACCAAGAGCATTGTCACTAAGGCACTGGACTGGTACTCAGCTGTCACGGGCTCTGCTCCAGGTCTGGCATCAACCTCCTGTGTCCTGCCTTTTGTTTTTACTGGCACGTCATTTTTGACACTGGAAAATAAGAGAAGTCATACAAAACATCCTCCATCATTTACAGGAACAACACGCCACGACGAATTACAAGGTGCTCGAGTTCCGAAGCCACGAACATGAATATTTCTGTGCATAGATTTACTGGCAGAAGGAAATCACCCTGCAGGTATCAATTCCGTGCAGCACAGTGGAGCAGTGTTAGCTTCCCTTCCTCTGGAGTTAGGACATGCCCTCAGTTCAATCCTGCCCTGGTGCCACGAATCAAAACAGTTTTCAGAGAAATGAAGAAAAGCCCTCAGGACTCCTGCCTATGACAGCTGATCCAGGATGCCTTCCTAGGCTTTTGCATCAAAGTCTGCTCCTATCGACTTGCACAGCTCCAGTTTCAGCCTCTGAGAGCAGTTTTTGGTGCTTTCAGAGGCAGCTGAATCCTTTTTTAGTCTGTAGTGGATTTATCTCTCTACATTATTAAAAAATAATAATAAAAAAAATCTGTAGGAGTTGTCCCTGCTCTGCTGCACCACCACACTCAGTGTGTGCTCTGATGCACAAATTACTAAAGTTCTTGGGTTGAAATAAGTTACTGCAAATGCACAGTAGCTGATTTTGAAACCACAACATCTCTACAATTTATTATTATTTTTACAAAATACCCAAAGTGATCAGACCATATTGTAGGTTACTGGCTTGCCGAAGGTTGTTTTAAAATCGAAACCATTTCTGAGTTACAGAAGTGCCAAAACCAATTTCGAACCAGGTTTGTTTGTTGGTTTGTTTTTTTTGGTTTTTTTTTTTGGTTGTAATTTTCTTTTTAAACCAACCCCCATCCAACAAAACAGTTGTATAACTTAAAACAGAAACAAGAGTTTGTGTTGGAAACTGTTGAAAAACCAACCCACCAAAATCACGCTTGAGCAGAAGCCTCGTATGGCAAAGGTTCAGCTTAGGGCAGTTTAGTGCCAAGGTAAGACCCTCCATAGGTTTACAATGGAAATACTGACACAACCTCAACTACAGTGATGCAAATGTGCCCTAAAAACACTGTATTTGCTTTTATTAATAAAAGTGGTAGTGTTTACATTTGCAGGTATCTTACACTTCAGCATCACGATGAATACTGAGTAGAATGAGTTAAGTTTTGGCTGTAAGGTCAGAAGTTTCCAAACAGATGAATGAGACAGAAGTGACAGTCCTCAATCATGAAAACAAGAAGTTCAAATAAATAAATAAAACAAAACTAAGAAATATGGGTAAGCATTAGGTTGGAATGGTTCAATTAACTGCGAATTATGGCCACTAAATTAGAGACAGAAGAAAACACAGTTACTTATTAAATAGCAAGCATTAAAGCTTTATGGTTTTGTATTAAAAAAAAGAAAAAAAAAAAAAAGGAAAAGGAGAAAAAGAAAGCTGTTAAAAATAAGACTTGCATTTACCAGGCCACCAAACTGCATGGACCAATAAAGAGACTAACAAAGGCAATACTGAGACATTAAGACACACACACACGCTCCGTACTTGTGCAACTCAACCATATTCAAAACAATTGCCTTTTTTCCTCACAAAACAAAACAAAAAAAAAAAAAGCATCCCCTAATGATATCTGTTCATATAAAGCTTTAGGTTTCTTAAACTGTTGCTGTCTTATATAGCTCATTGTTATGATGTGTCCTCCTCATCAGAGGAAGAAGCTTATTTTGTTAATTTTTTAATGGAGGTGCTTTGTTTCTCTCAGACAAGAGATTACATTCCTCACAGCACGACAGGTTTTCTCCATTTATAAATTTGGTGTTCACACCAACTCCTCCTAGGCTTAAAAAGATAAGGGTTGGCACTAAAATAAAGATTTTGGCTCCTGCAACTAAAATTAAGGCTCACAATGAATTTCTTTTCCACTACGTGCGTCCCATTTTTACCGAGTGGAAACGCCAGCCCTTCACCTACAGGCACTGGATACATTCTGAACTGGAGGGGCCTATTTTCAGTCACGTTTTTTACAGTTCTACAAAGTTCAGGTGGCAACTGTCTAAACCTGTGAACAGGAAAGATCACTCTTGAAAGGCGAGCAACAACCGCGGCGAAAATGTTTTGACTATTCAGCGTCTTCTGGAAATAATTCTGAATTGAGATGGGACAGAAACTGCCTCAACATCCCTGCTCTCCACTGAAAATGGACTGTGTGATTCATTTTAAGACTTCAGCCACAAAAGCAAACGAAAAGTCACAATTCTGAACAGTTGCAGTTCTTAGTATTGAAAAGGCATCCGATACCTGAAGCGAATCTAGCTGCACAGACATCACTGACCACGCCCTCGCTTGAATTTAAACTGGATCTCTTCCCAAAAAAAGAAAGCCAACACGGTCTCTTGGGTGGAGGGAAGCTAGTGTGAAAGGCAAAGAGGCAAGAATTTTGGTGTTTGTTTTTGTTTCTTTTCCTTTTAAAGTCACTGCAGTTAAGATCCAGATCAGTTTAGGGGTGTAAATGAAGGGGGAACAGGGGTGTTTGAGTAATATAGGCTAACACTGTTCTAGATGTGTTATTACAGCTGTAATTTCTGACTCTGTACAAATTGTACACGTAGGTTTAGACACATGAAAAAGTAACACACTCACAGAGACATAAAACACCTAGGTATAAAATATAAAGCAGTGTAGTAGTTACTAAAATTACATGCTCTCTTATTGCTACAGTGATTTTTGCTCTTTTTTCTTTTTACTGTACCACATGTTGTTCTAAGCATATAATTTGCATAAATTATTCAAGTTTAAGAAAAAATCCACACATCTTCACTTTTAAGCTACTTATATAGTTAATATAAAACAAAAAAGGTTCTAAAGTATCTCTTTATTAAAAGAGAAATAAAAATGTCATTTGAAACTGGAATTCAGTGGCCAAATCCAAGGGCAGTGCACACCTTGTCATTCTGGTAGTCGTTGCCCACGCAGCGCAAGCCGAGGTTGGTGGGTATTTGGCCCAGTCTAGAGATGGTCACCAGACCTGCATGATGCCCTACGTGTCTGTTATTGTTCTGGTTTCTTTGTCTTTAGCAAAAAAAAAAGGACTATGAATGACCAAAGACTAACATTTAGAATTTTGTAGCAAAATTTGGTTTTATGTAGAAACAAGCCATGTTTTGCATTTGGATAGAGATTTAAATGAATTAAAGCTAAAAATTAAAAAGCACGATGCTGCAACATCTGGTCACTTGTTGAAGACCTCACTTTTAAAGTGGTTAAGTTTGCACAATTTGTACTTTTTTCTTTTTTTTTTTTTTTTTTTTTTTCTTTTTTTTTCCTTTTTTTTTTGTACAAAACAGTATTTTTCCTTCTTTTATAAACCAGAAAAACTAAACTACAGATAAATTTTCCCTACCTTGAGCTAATGCTGCAGATAGGGTTGACAAAGCTGTACAGCGCAATCAAACATACTTACATCTTAGCTCATTGTACAGGTACAGCCATAATCAAGGCACAAAGATCTTCTACAAGTTATTTTCAATAAAGTTGTACAAAATAATACATTTTACAGTCTGTACAAGAATAATAATCCAGCAGTAAAATAAAAAATGAGGGAAGGGAAGAAGAAAAAGAAGGGAAAGACTGTGAGGACTACAGTCTAGATAATGATTTTGAGAGCAGACGGGATCATCAGTGGACAAACTGAAAACAGTGTGTGGTTAACTCTTTCTGCAATCACAGGCCATACGCAGTTCAATTCATAAATGTCCATGGTTGTCTTTAGACCACCAAGACTGGTTTTAAAAATACCCTTCTGAAAGGTAGCAGTTGGTTTTTGCACTGTCTAGGTCTGTTGGAGAATTGTCAGTATTTCCGCCCAAAGCCACATTACAGTCAGAGAACCAAACTCAAGGGTCTGTCTTCAAACTTGGTCTGTGACTTGGCACCTTCGTTACTCGGATGCAGTGAGTGATACAAAGTGGAGATCACGGGTTATAGGATTATGCCCACAGCAGTGCTAAATTACCTAAAGTTTTCTCTCCCCCAATTTTTGTTTCAACGTTTTAATTTTTTCATCCCCAATTCTTTCAGGTGCTCCACATTCAGGACTTTTAATTAATTAGGTTTTATTTCTTTTTTGTTGTTGTTGTTGTTTTGGGGTTTTTTTGTTTTGTTTTTTTTTTTTCCTCTCTTTTTTTGTTAATAACAGTGTTAGGGAATCCTCATGGAAATGGCCTTTTAAGTGTTAGGGGCCATCTCAAACTGTCCGAGGGGCACAGAAGCAAGCTTAGAAGTGCTGCTATTGTCCAGCAAGGAGAAAAAGTTGAGGGGTGCAAATCAATGGGAGATTCAAACAGTTCTCTTCCACCCTATGTGGGCAAGGGTGTTTTGTTTTGTTTTGTTTTTTTTTTCTTTTTTTTTTTTTTTAATAATTACTAAGGAGTCCAAAACACAGAAAAAAGTGCTCTCCATCACAACAACTCGTATTGGCGAAGGTGCATGCGCTGAATAATGTCCCGACAGTCATTGAAAACCCTGCGGATGTTCTCTGTGTCCACGGCACACGTGAAGTGAGGGTAGCAGTAGTGCCTTCCATCTCCACTTGCTGTGCTGATTCTCTGTGCAAAGCAAGACAGAGACACCGGGTTAAAAATAAAACCCGCTGGGGCAACCCCGACCCGTCCCCAAAGCTGGGCTGGATGAAGGTGGGATGTGAGAGCGTGAGCTCCAAAAAGTGCCAACAGCTGAGGGCGAAGCGCCCACAGAGTTTCCACTCTCTCACCTGAAACGTGAAATTCAAAATGATCACAATTACACGGTGAGGTGGTCACTGCTAGCTGGGGAATTTCAGAGAGGAATGAGAACTCAGGAAAATGCCGTTATTTATGTGCAGCTTTGGTGGATTTAGCAACACAACTCCTAGTCCATTTGCCCACGAAAAAGAAAGTAGGATTTTGCCTCCCTGTACAGAGCTTTTATCCCTGCTCTACACTTACAGAAAGCCTTCCTCAACTGTTTTTTTAAAATGAGTCCACAATATTATTGCCAGGCTCAAGATTACAAGTAATTGTAACAATATTAAAAAAAAACCAACAAACTACATCCATTATAGCTTCAGCTGACCAGTAATGGGAAAGGTAATACAAAAAGAACACTAATATCTGACAAATGAGGCATCTTTTGATTAGTCTCTATCTTTAGAAATAATGCGTGGACTAAAAATCTGGCCCCATTAATAACAGCAGAACTTGACTCATTATTCTATTTGGGGTTTCATAATTCTCACCAATTCTTTTACTATTTAATGATGTACAGACAAATATCCAAAAAGCAGCTAAGAAACAGCAGTAAAGCTCATAAATGTAACAGTGGTTGATGCAATGTGGATGTTAAATAGAAACAACACAAGAAGTGATAGCACTTTGCAATAGCAGAAGGTGAGCGAGAGCTTGGGTTTGAGAAGAATCATGTAAGAAACAGCCAAAGAAAGGAAATACTTACAAGAAACTCGTCTCTAATAAAATACTTGGCCCTTGTAACTCTGGGATCCTCACCAGGCTCTGGTGTTGCTGATTAATAATAAAATAAGTATCTTATTAAAACAGGTGTTTTCTGGTAATAGCACCTACAAATCTCAACTTGTTCTGTTTTCTGCTCACATATGACAGAAATACACTTGGCAAAACTGACTGTGAGACAAGACAAACCATAACACGATTTAAACCAGCAGGATTTCAGGAGAACAAGGGAATGTTGCAATGGCCACAGTACCAGGCATTTGGCAGGTGACAGAAATGACCACAGGCAGGGTTAGGGGAGTCCTGAGGACACATTTGTGACAAAATGTCAGACTGTGATCCACACCAAAGTAAAAGGATTCTGTCACGATGAAACCATTAATATATTAAACATTTAAGAGGCAGGAATCTCTCATTGTTGATACCTTAAATTCAACATAAAAATTTGGCTAAAAGACATTGATGATTACATCTACTTTAGAGTTTTCAAGTCTTAGCTGAAGCTACCAAAACCATCCCAAATGCGATAAACAAGGAAATGATAAATTGCAAGCAAAACTTAAAAATCTTACCATCATCTGGTGTAGTGTAGCGAGCAAATTCTGGAAAGTAGTCTTCGATTTTAGATTTCCCTGCCAAAACTTTCTCTGCTAGCAAATCTTGTTTATTCAGGAAAAGGATTACTGAAATGGTCCGTAGCCACCTGTGGAAAATGGAAACCAAACACTGTGAGCAGGCACAGCCCAGATCCTACAGAAACTTAAAATAAAGTCACACAAAACATCTGAAGACAAGATCATAGGACACACTGGGATGATTTGGAAAGACTCCTTTTACACCTGAATCCCAAGGGCGTAATTCCACGTGTGCACACCCTGAGGCTGTTTGGGTGCTCCCCACTTTGTGCTGTCAATCCAAACCCATCCCAGGGGAGCATTTCCACCTCCCAGGCCCTGCTCCATCACTGCTTCAATTACTTCAGCCTCAACATGGCAACCCCCAATTAGTAGCTGTGCAGAGCTCTTTTCAATGATCTGGGTGTAATAAACATTTAAGGAGGGAGGCTGTGACAAAGAGCCAGCCCGGGCTGTGCTGGGAGATGTGAAAAACAGAGCCCCCCGTGCTGCCAAGCCTGGTGGGCAGCCAAGCACCACACAGCTCCTCACTCACCTTCCTCCTCAGGGGAGGGAGGAGGAGGAGAGAATGAAAAAAATAAATCTACAGGTCAGGATAAAATACAAATGATGGCTGTTTAGTTAGTGAGGGATAAGTAAAAGTGAGGAGAAGACAAAACAAGTGATGCAAAGGCCATCACTCGCCACCTTCTGTGGGCAGACCAACACCCAGCAAAGCTGGGCAACCTCCCCAAATCCCCTTTTTTCCCCTTACTGCAGAGCAGGACGTGAGGTGCTGTGCAATGCACCTCGGGCCAGTTTGGGTCTGCCCACCTGTGTCCCCTCCCAACACCCAGCTGAGGAGTGGCTGCAGGGACAGGGTGAGGAACAGAGAGGGCCTCGGTGCTCTGCAGATCAGTGTGCACCAGCCCGGCTTGGACAGATCCTCAGAGCTGCTCAGTGTGTCCCACCCTGCAGGGGGGACTGCAGGATCGGGGATGTCACTGTAAGAGCCTTTCACAGACCTGTTGTTCCAGATACTCTTGAAGAGGTTTAGTGCTTCCTGCAGCCGATTGGTCTGATTGTCCTCTCGTATCACCATGTTGTAGCTACTGCTCGCCACCACAAATATGATAGCAGTCACATCTAAACCAAGAAATACCCTTTAGTTAACGCCACACTTCAGAAGAAATAGCCAGGAATCATGAAGTTCAGTAAGAAGCTGCCAGACTTTCAGCTCCCTGCAGAGAAAAGGCTAGGATGCTGCTGCTGACAGCTTTTTAAATACCAGGAATCAAAGAGAAAGTGAAGAAACCATGGAAGACAGGCAAGGCAGGCCCCAGAACAGAAGGTGACAGAATGACAGAAAAATGTAGGAAAAAAAGGAACTGAAGTAAAGGAGAGAAACTGAAGAAAGCCAGGAGGAGAATTTAAAGAAGATTTAAAATGTGTAAAGAAAATGGGAAACCACTGTGAGCTATCAGGAAAGGACAGGGAGGTCCTTGGGGGAAAACCTCAGGACAAACAGCACTTTTGATCTGTGTAAAGAGTAGTAATAACAAGAGCAGACTGCAGTGAATTCATGGTTAATTGCTCTGGTCCCCCTGCAGTGTGTTTTACTGCTCAGAGCCCTGCGAGGCATTCCCAGGGTGACAGGATCTGTGGCTGTGCTGCTCCAGTCCCTCTGACTTCCAGGCTCATCCACCTCAGGCACCAGCAGCAGAACAGATGAGTCAGACCGTGAGGCAACAGGAAGAGGAAGGAGCAGAGGTAAAACCCAAATCTGTTACTAACAGCACAGAAGAAAATACTGCACAGTCCTTCCACACACATACACACTGTGCAGGTGATTCTGTGACAGGAACTGTAGCAATGTACCAGGAATTTCAAGCTGCATTCTGCTTCATTTATTCTCTAGGATCTCATAGTAACTGTTCTACAAAAAGGTGGACTTTTTTTTTTTGCATAATTTCATTCGTATTTTGTCCAAACAACGAAGAAGAGAAAATATTTTCATCGAATCTAGGTTTAAGAAAGAAAATCTGTGTGGAGAAAGGTTTCTCATCTGAACAGGTACAAAGCACAGTGAAGGTACCTGTCCCACTTCAGGACAGACACAGAACTGCCTACTTTCAGTCATGTGGGAATTAACCCTGACCTGAACTCACGGGGACACTGGTGTCAAGAGACTCCAGCTCTCACCAATGTGTCTAACCAAACAGATGCTCCCTACAACCTCATTCTGCATTACTGGGTCAGTGCTGATTCAGAAAGAAGCACAAGGGAGCCAAGTGGCTGCAATTATACACAAAAATGTGATAATCTAATTTTATGCATATAATAACGATCCTGTATTTTGTATTTTGCACAGGCACATCCATATGTAAACCTGCACGTGGAGGACAGCATGAGGCCTGGAATTTACACTCCCATAGCTGGCAAATAACACACAAAGCCACCTCCAAAAACACCTGATTAGCTGAAGAGAAGAAAGCAAAAAAAATGGATAAACTGAAGTTATCAAACTCAAATTCCTCTCCAGCTACATTCTGCTTGAAGGTGTTCTATGGAGCTACAGGAGTTTACATGTCAAGAAAAACTCAATCCTACATGACTGGTAGATAACTCCTTATTGAGCTACATGGAAAGATGATGGATTTCCCACAGTTGAGAAAATGAAGATCAGGCACTACAATTCTGCAGAGAACTATATTATAAAGCCAACAGAAATTCTAATCCTACCATTAAAACACTGGATCCATTTTCGGCGTTCATCTCGTTGCCCTCCAACATCAAACATACTGAGAAAAAAAACATAAATCCAGTCAGGCAGAATAATTTTGTGCTGAGTTTTTTGTTTGTGTCTGGATGCAAACAAAAGGTAATAAACTTTAGGACTTCTGTGTCACAGAAGTTAAAGGGAACCTTGGATTACAAGAACCTGAACAGGTAAACAGTCCATGAACACATGCACGCAGAGAAAATAGATTTAAACATTTTGTTCTTTGTGATTTAAAATAAAGCAGAAATTGCACAGTGATTTGCATTTCATTTTCAAGCGAGACTACTAAATTAAAAAATCACAAAATACTCCCTTTCCACTAAACACTGACACTTGAGAAACACAGTAGGTTCAATGAATATATGGTATGCTCTCCTCCCAGTTTATCTTGGCATTTATCTGTGTGGTATTTTTAAAAAAAAAGAAAAAAAATTAATAAATAATTATACTTACTGAAAATTAACTTTATCCACCTGAAACTTGGTTTCAAAAATTCCTGATGTCAAAACTCTGCATCTGAGAAGATCCTAAAGCATGGAGGGAAATGCACTGATTCAGCACAGATACCCGGTGAGTTTCCATATATCCAACAATGGAAATAACCCCCTTTTTTTTTTCCATGCTGTACTACAACCCCGGGGAACAGCACTGGAGTGTTCAGTGTCACAGAAGCACGATGGGAATCTTGTAAGTGATGTAACCCTGTACATCATTTACGTGCACAAACATAATCCACGGGACAAAGCCATTTGTACTGGAATACTAAGCATGTACAGTGCATGGCAATACCTGAAATGGCAATTAGAAAACGAATGAATGACCCCCAGAGATGGAGGGGGCAGATAAATCGTGTATTTCCCCACAGAGCTCCACGTACCTGGTCAGACGGGGTGTACTCGTTCTGTTTGACTATGTCAATCTTGTCTAGAAAACTGGGGAGAGGAAAGAAAAAGAGAAACTTGTCACTCTCAAATCAGACAAACTTCCTGATGCTTCAGTAACTGACAGCTCCCAGGTAAATTCCAGCGCATTTTAAAGCCCTCAGGCTGATGAAACCATGAAGAACACCCTGAAATGCCCGAGAGTGGATTTGGTGGTTGTCTCGACGGGCGCTGCCAGCAGCAGCCGGCAGAGGGCTGGGATCAGCTCCGTGAATCCGGCTGGGAATCTCATCCCGGCCCCTCCCTGGGCTCCCAACACCCCAAAACTTCCACCGGGCTCCCTAATTCACACAGATCCCACCCCATAACCTGCTCCTGTCAAAGGCAAAGACTCGAGCAAACTGCCCACACGTACTTCCCCTGAAAGCAAACTGAGCATTTTGAAAGGACTTATCGACTGGAGGTCTTTAGATAAATGAAAGCCCTAAATGAGCTTCAGTATAAGCTCAGTGAGGTGAGAGGAGACACTCATTTTTCTGTCAGCTGCTCCACCAGTGTTTCAGTTACTTTCTGGAGCACAGCAGCAGCTGGCTAAATGGGTTGTAAGAGATATATTTCGTTCAAATTCATTAGGCCATTACCTACAGATGATACTCTGGAGTATTTAATTTTTTTTTACTGATTAACTATAACCGCAGAGTTATCTTTCACTTCAACTCAAAGAGTAAAAATCTCAAGGAATTGGTGAATTCTGCTTTATTGTGGTGACAATGCAGCAGCTCAGGATGCAGATTTTATGGTGTTTGCCCCCAGTTCCAGTGCTCAACACCAGGTCCTTGGCCAGGTGCCCCCTTCCACTTCAGCAGAGCCTCCACCCCAACATTAATGATTAATCAGACTTTAAACCAATAGGCTCTGAGCTCTCTTTGAAATTCCTCGGCGTGAATGGTTTTCTCTCTGAAGCAGAAATCACAAAGGGAAGGCGAGTTTTCCCTGCCTCCTTTAATGTGCACTAACAACAGTCACAGCTCCAGCGGGGGAAAAGGGAGCCCTGTCCCAGATTCAGGAATCAAAAACCCAAAAACCTCCCAGTACAGTCACCCCAACTGACTTCCTAAAACACCTGATGAGGAACAGGGAAAGGGGGAAAAATAATCCTCTATTTTGACAACCGCTTCAGTGCAATGCCCTTTTCACCAGAAACTAGATGATCTTACTTCAGAGACGTGTGAAAACTGATTTTTGTTTAGACTGAATTACAGATTTTTAAGCAGATTAAAATGTACCTTAAGTTAACACGCTACAAAAACACGTGAGGCAAAGTGCAAAGACCAATTTTCATCATGGAACGTGACACGGCCAGAGACACACAAGGATAAAGTGGTGGCAAACTGCTCTGCAATTTGCAAGCTGCATTTTCTCCTCCTATCTTCCAAGCTGTTAAGTATTTTTTTCTTCTTTTTAAAAATTTTTATATTTTAAATCCAAAGAGAAGAAATAAAACTCTCTGTTCAGCACACAGAGGATGTCAAATACATAGTGAGTTCCAAGCAGCAGGAGTGTTTCCACCCCATCCTCTCCCCTCAGAGCAGTTTCAGAATCACGTGGCAATTTCACAAGTTGGAGGATGCTTGAAAAATGTTCCGAACAGAACATGTTCATCAAGATACAAAGGTGATTACTGCAATCACCCGGCCTTTCTGTATGAATTTATCCAAGCAGAACATTTTATGCTTTATTTATAACATTTATGGGTTCCACAAGAGGTGGGTTTTTGGTTTTGTTTTGGGTTTGGTGGTTTTTTTTATTTTTAAACACTCTGCTAATCAGCTTAATGGATTTTGGAAACTGAAAATTAGAAAATAACAACAAGATATTGCTAAAACCTGGAACTGAAAGTACAAACCTCTTACTGTTGTTTATGCAGACTATTTTTAGGCCTATGATTTCCTTGAAAAACATCAGTCACATAGGAGCAGTAGTACTGTACTTGAGACGAATTCCAACAGCAGTGCTCATGCCAGGTAAAACAAATGCGAATGGGATAAACATTTCTTCTTCCCCCCAAAACAAACTCCAACATTCAGCAACATTTGACACTCCTGACAATGCTCCTTGGAGAAGGAAGTCTTTCCCTGTGTGACAGTCCCCAGAAAAGCCCTCCTGCTTCCAGGGCACCTCAGGGAAAATGGAGATTTTCCCCGTGCCTTCCATGGAAATCTGCTCCAGCAGCTTCACAAAGGGCTAGAGGCATTAAAAAGCAGTTTGATATTTTTTTGCTCACGTGTAAAGAAAGGGGACTGTTCTTTCGGTCGGTCAATGTAAAAATAAATGTGAGCAGAAAAGGGGAGCAGAAATTTGATCTGCTCTGATACACCTAAAATAAGGAGCAACAGGGAGCATTAGAGTTCAGAAAAGATCAATACACTGTGTTCAGAGACTTCTCAGTCAATGTTGGCTAAAACCAAACAATTTATCCAGTAAATTAAACTAATAATCCGGTCAGATGAGAACAAAGCCCAATTCAAAATAAACACAAATTCACCATCATTAATTTCTATTTTTAATTCTTGCTTTGCTCTACCCAAAACATAAGTGAGGCCACTTGAGTACTACACTGCGTGTGCCCAATTCACTGCTGGGAGAGATTGTTCTAAGCCTACTGGAGACGTGCCCACCATCTCCTGTGTCAGCAGAGAACTTACAGGGAGAAATACAAGTGACCTTGATGAAATAATTCACATAAAACTGTCAAACCACAAAACCAAATTTTATACTGCGAGCAAGCCTTGAACCAAGTTACAAAGTTAGCGTGTTTTTTTGTTCTGTAAAATCTTCCCAGAGAGTATATGGAAAAGCAATTTTCCAGAAAGCAAATAATTCATTCAGCATTGCTGCCAATTCTCACTTTGGGCCACATTCTGGACATGACTAAATAACAGGATCAGCTACTGCTCTGCAAAATTCTGTCACGTAGTAAGAGGCTCTTTTGCCTGCATTATTAAACACTGATACTGCTCTGACACAAGCTAACAAAAAAAAAAACAACCTCAAAAGACTTCAGGTTATTTGTATTCAGCAGCACTGAGAGGAAGCATCTCTAGGACAGCACCAGTTGTGTCTCTGAGATATTAAAATGAAAGGTGTTAAAAAAAATTAAAATAATCTGAATTTTTTTTTAAAAATGCTGCATTTTTGCATCTCCTTTTTTAGCTTAGGGAAGGAAATGCACAGACAAAGTGTTCTGAGCAGATCTTTGTCACAAATAAAGTGCCTTTAATTTTAAGGCTGCACTCAGGAGGCAGATTCACAGAGAGCTGCACAGAGGCCTTCCTCAGCTCCAGCAGGTCTAAGTAATTAAGCCATATATGTATCCTCAATTCTTTCCAAGTTTTAACTAAAACCTCTTCTGTCCAAACCAT
Organism: Regulus satrapa; assembly: GCA_013396955.1. Classification (NCBI taxonomy): domain Eukaryota; kingdom Metazoa; phylum Chordata; class Aves; order Passeriformes; family Regulidae; genus Regulus; species Regulus satrapa. The sequence continues at coordinate 1,426,803 of VWZN01002258.1, forward strand.
ATCCCAGTTTTCAGATGAAGACATATGCCAGTACGTGAGTTATTCTGGAGTTCTTTCATCCAGAGAGAGCTGCTTTACCCCTCTGAGGAGGGAATTTCCTCAATGACCAGTGCTGCTGCCAGACAAAGAACTGCAGCCTGTTTTCCCTGCTGGAAAGGTGTGGAACACACGGAACCTTGCACCCCAGAACCAGCACAGCTTCCCTGGCTGGGCAGCACCTAGGGGAATCAGGCTGCCTTTCCTGCAGCATTTCCTGAGAGCCTTCCCAAGAAACAGTCACTGAAATGTTCCCCTCTGTCATCTGACGAAATGGTTGGCAGACAGGAATTACTTTTCTTTTTTTTTTTCTGCTTTGTGAAGGAGAGCTTTTGTTTTCAGCCTAGAACAACACTGGAAAGGTGTCTTCAAACTGACAACATGCCTATATTTGAAGAGCCTTATTTCCATCATGGTTTTTTTTCTGGTCAAGTCATAACTTGAATTTGCATATAAAATGTCTCCCTTAAAAGACTCAATAAGATCTCATCTTCAGTGTCAGCAAGATTCTTCATGAAATCAAGATTTCAATCCCAACTAAAGACAACATTTGTTTGTAAGCCTCAACAGTAGCTCTGAAACTCTGTATTTGTGAAGTTCCTTGCCTCTGGAAGCCTTGTATTTTACAGAGAGTAAATCAGACTTCCAGCTCCAGCCTGTCTTCATTGAGGCTGCATTTCCTGCCTCCCCCATCACACCCCAAAATGCACACATGGCATTAACCCTATTTTAAAGGCAGGCACACTGAGTAGTTAATGGCCCCGAGTCCCTTGAGTCAGTGGAAATAATTTTTCATTTCCACTGAGTCATGTGTTTCTACCAAGATATTACTAAGAACCCACCAGAATATTACTAAGAATTATCAAGATTTTGCTAAGAATTACACTGGCATTCCCCTGATCACCTCTAAAACAGTCTTTCCAATTCAGGTTTCTGTGACCTGAAAGAAGTTAATTTTTTTTTTTTACTGAGCACCCCAAGGACGAGACCGTGCAAATTCCCAGCGGATTTTTATTTATCTACATCCTATCAGAACTACAAAGTACTGCTTAAAGTAGTTTTAAACTGAAATTTAACTCAATATCAAAGTGTTTATTGTAAACAAGAGTGCATTTTTTTTTATATTTTTCAGAACAGACCACGCTTTACTTCTCCTTTCTTGCCTTTTTAGTCCTTGCCATAATCCTTTCTGTTATTCAGCAAAGCTTTCTAAAAGCTCTGCAGTTAACTAACTATTTGGTAAATTCTTTCTTCAGCTATGCTGTCTGTGCTGAGTTGGGACACAGGACGAGTACAAAGATATAAAAATCCCTTTTAAAAAGGTATTTGTGTGTGAACAAATTGACTGTCCCTCAACTCTGTCCCTTTCTGCTGCTCAAAGCAAGCAGGGGTGGGGAGAGGAGGGAATCCTATTCCTTAAACTGGTGATAAAGATTTCAGCTCGTTTATTTTGCAAGAGGAGCAGAACAACAGGCAAGTTACAGGAATTAAACAATCTGCTGGTATTTATATGGTCCTGCAGCACGCACAGCATGTGAAATCAAACTTGTCAGGTTTTTCCTCAAATGTAAGTTAAAAATCAAAGTTAGGACATCGGTAGATTTTGACTGTTTGATTTTTACAGAAATACTTGCATTTTCTATTATTTGCAAAGGAGGAGCTTTTACTGCTGAGGTGGTCACTGAAAATGGGCTACAAACGTTACTGGAAAATTAAAACTGCTCAGAAAAGCACAGCTCTTTTTTCTGCCTAAATATAACTAGATAAGGAGAGAGAAAATAAATTCCAAAACTTTTCTAGTTACCTTAACAATTTTACAATTAGGAAAGAGAGAAAACCTTTTATCTCTATGAAGGTACACAGGGACAGTACTGTACCAAGTATTACTGGTATAATTAGGAGAGCACTCTATTGCATCTAAAAACATCTCAATATACCGTGTTCCTGTAACAACATTCTCCATGTCAGTCCTCAGACATAAGGATCCCATTGGAAACCAGATTTATATTGGAAATGAACCTCGAAATGTAGCGTGAGATGTGAACAGGAGTAAACGAAAAGCCCCAAACTCTCCAGAAACCTCTCCCAAGAAGCTGCAAACACTCCTTGAACTCCAGTTTCAAGTCAAAGGGTTATTATGATTTCCTTATCGAAACTGTAAGCTGCACAGAAAGGCTTACAAATAGTCTAAAGCTCAGAATTTAAATATAGATGGTATCGATGCGTACATATCCCAGAAAAGTGATTTTGAGAGCGGCCCCAGCTGTAATTCCAGAAGAACCTCGAGCATTCCAACCACTTGGAGGCGGAGGGGCACCATGGGTCTAATTTTGAAGCAAATAATGAGAAAGCTGAAAAGTATGACTCCATATATTTGGAATCATCTTGTGGTAATCAAGGTTACAGTTCCTTATATGGCGTGGAGAACATGAAGCACACACAAAAAAACCAGAGTATTCAAACTATGGGGTACAAAGAACTGCAACTAGCACCAAAAACCAGGACGCGCCAGCAAAGCCCCCGTCAGTTTTGTGTCTGGGTGAAGTTCAAACCTTGCCCTAAAAACGAGGCCGGTTACGCACCCGGCTTCCCAAAGTGCCTAATTAAAGCAGCGTCATCCGCCGGGGGCATGAATGAATTTCACACAAACCCAGCAGAAGGCAAACCAGCCCTCCAAAAAACTGCCGGCGCTCGAAAAGGGAAATGGGGAAAAGGTAGGAGAAAGAGAAGAATCTATTTAAAGAGGTTGTAGTTGCCTTTTTTTTTTTTTTTCTTTTTTTTATTTCCCCCTCTCTCTGCCTGTCTAAAGTTAGTCTGGCTTAGAGGATGCACTAACTTTCCCAATCAGTTTTACATTACAGCACAAGTCCAGAAATAGCTCCCAGCCGCCTTGGCCTCTAGCACGGTTGCCATGACAATGGAACCACAGGGCTATAAATAGCTCATCAGCACCAAATCTTGTGAGACACATCTGGAATGGGGCCAGCCCAACCCCGGCCTGACAAATAAAAATAGGCACAGGCAGTTTCAAAGGCTGGAAAGGTACAATGTGGCTCGGGCTGCGCGGAGCAGGGCAGGGAAACGGGTTTGATTGCTTGTTAGCACGAGATTTATTTGATAGGAGATTGGGAGAGGTATAAAAGTCACTTTATTGCATGCTAAACAGCCAGCCTTTCTCTAAGGTCTATTTTTCTTCCTTTTCCCCACCCGTCTGCAGCACAACCACCCTGTTTTTGAAACTGTAACAATGCAGCCTTTTGCCCAGGAGACCATTAAAATAAGGAAAAACAGAAGGAAAGAAAAGAGATCTTCAAATCTTCCCCC